>CABHPQ010171559.1:6312-47535 GCA_902168405.1 Peromyscus aztecus | reverse complement strand
CCTCAAACTGTAGCCTACTACTCTGGAAGATTCTCCTCATTATGACAGAGAGGCAATAATCCATCCTTTAAAAAAAAAAAAAAAGCCCTGTTGCTATATGACCAACAATAGTATGTATTAGCTGTGTCTAGGGGTTAGCTTATGCCTGAGGAAGAGAATAAACTTAGCTGGGCTGTGTGGGATTGGATTCAGTAGGTTTGTCTTATCAGCACTGGCTCAAAACAATTGTGCTAACTGGTTCTGACTCCTCTTCCCACAGGTAATTATATTATCATCTCATTTATCTATAAATGAGTAAGAAGCAAGTTTACCTAGCCAGAATGTTTTCAATAGCATTACAAAGTAATAAATTATGTACATAGTGTAACCTTTATGTATCATAAGCCCTTGGAAAACATTAAAATTTTGATTGGCATAATTTTAGTATTATATCTATTTCTCTCTCTATATATATATATTTAAATTTGCTTTATTGTATTTTTAAATGTGAAAAAATGATTCCTGGACCCGAATTTTTAATTGAAAAATTTTCCTAAGAATTCCACAATAAAGGGACTTTTGATCTGTGTGGAAGAAGAGCCATGTAATATACAGAGAGAGGTGTTACAGCATGACATTATTCTGATTGTGGTAATGATACTAACAGGAGTGAAAACATGGACTTTGGACCAAGCCCTATGTTCCATGTTTTTACCTTGCTCAGAATGCGGATGAGGTCACCTCGTTGGAAGGACAGTTCATCTGGCTGGTCACCATGGCAATCCCACAGGCCTTGGTAATAATTGGCGTAGTCCACTGATCAAAGAGAAGAAAAAGCAAAGATAAAAGGAGTCAGTTCTGCTGCAAATGGAAACCAGGGTTCTGATAGAGCCTCTAGGAAACTTAAGAGTCAGGGGGCTCCAGAGGACACTCAGTATACGCAAAGGACTATGGGAGGAGGAGATCATTAACTCCCATAAAATATTTACAGATCACCCCTAGTAGGAAATTCTACTCAACAATATGGTAATAGATGTGTTTATTAATAGAAGAAAATCAGGCACATGATTTCTCAGTTGGTTTGCAAACTAGTGGGACAAAGATGTTTCCCAGTAGACTTTCTTGATCCAGGGAATCTAAATATCTGAGTATGTCTCTCTCTCTCTCTCTTTTTATTTTATGCATCTAAGGAACAGATCCTTCTGCCTATCTACAAGAGAGGCTGAGTCAGCCAGGGTTCTTCTGCATCATGGCTCACATTTTGGCCTCCTCTGTTACAGGGGAGCCTCATCCCAGGCACTTCCCACCCAGGTACTTCCTGAGGTAGTCACCAATAAATACTGAAACGAATAGCCCAGTCTTCAAGTGGAGCCATGGGGGTGTCTCATCCATTACAACTAAATTCTGGGTGGGCTGGACCTTTTCCAGCATCTCATTTGTAGACCCTGAACATGTCTGCCAAGATTTATCTGCCAGCCCCCGGGGAGCAGAAACCAAAGTGATCTGCATTAAAAATGAAAGCCACTGAAGACAACAAACCAAGCTTTAGAAAGCACTGGAGAGATTTACTGGGCTTCTCAGCGAGGCTAGATGGCAATGATGCCACAGGACAGCCATCGATTCTTAACAATGAAGAATTTGTATTGATCCTCTTCTACCCGGAAAGGTTAAACACTAGTGTACAGAGTGGGAGAACATCTGGGGATTTGAATGGCAGGAGAGCTAATGCCCACTGGACCAGGGATACTCTGTGTTTCTTAGACTGTTTCATACGAGAGCTGTGAGCCTAGCACCTGCCAAAAGTGAAATTTGATTGACGGGATTCAGGAGTCCTGTGAGGTAGTTAAAATCTATGTGATTTTTAGCTGGTACATGTCCGTAATCCCAGCACTTGGGAGGCTAATTCATGAATTCCAAACCAGCCTGGGTTACACTGTGAGATTCTGTCTTGAAAAGCAAAATGAAAAAAAAAAAACTGTGTGGTGTTTTTTTGAGAACTCTGTCTCATCTATTCCCACCTACTCTAAATCTGTTTGGACCCTCTCACAGGCACGGATGGTTCTAAGGCCTCTCGTGATGGAACAGATGGGGAACAAATGGTCAGTGGGACACAGAGGACCTGGCTCTACTGCCCCCCACCACACACAATTTGTCCCTAACTTATGAATAATTCAAATTCCAGAGGCCCAGTGGAACGAATCCCTAAATGCCTTTGAAAAAGACTCTTATTAGGCATCTTAGAATGCACGAAAGCAGAGGAGAGACTGACTCCTTTAGGTAAGAGCAGGTTGCAAACAGAAGTAAAAATGTCAGCCACAGAGACGGGGGCGTGTTTTCTTTACACAGAGACTTGCTTGTCTCCGCAGTAGACAACAGAGGGCAGCAAACAGAACAACTGCAGGGAACCCTCGGCCACCGACTTCAGAAGATGTTGGGAGAAAAATATATCGGGAGAAAAATGTTAACCGTTGAACAGAGAAAGCATATATTTTTGGGGACATCGGTGCATGAAATGATAGAGACATATCAACCTTGAAAAGCAATGGCAGTTTCCCCAGAGGATATGTTACACATTCTCAGTCGTAAGGGAGTTCATAAATCACCCCAAGAGTTTGACTAAGTCTAGGAATGAGGAGTCAATTTTGACATCAATATTTTTTTTTTTTTGTGGATTTGTAGATGGCAGAGAAAATAGTATTTTTTTAAAAAACAGGTTTAAAAAACGCAGTTTAGCTATTTGTGAATGGTGGAAAGGCTGACAGCTATCTTGGCATTCTCTAGCCTAGTGCATAGTCACTTGGAGTTTCTGCTTCTCACGGTGTGCACTCTGAAGGTCCCTTTTGGGGACATACGAGATTCCTACTGAGATTTGATAATGGTGGAAGAGAATGCCCCGGGAATGGCCTAAACGAAAAGCACAGTAAAAAGAAGGCACAATGGTTCACACCTATAATCCCAGAAATCAGAAGGCTGAGGCAGGAGGATTGCTTTGAGTTTGAGGCCAGTCTGGGCTACAAGGTGAGTTCATGACTAGCCTGGGCTATATAGTGAGAGAGATCTTGTCTCAAAACACAGGGAGCTGGAGCACAGGGAACCAGGGAGACAGACAGGGAGACAGGGAGACAGTTTCAATCAATCAGGGGGAATGACAAGAGCCTTCTAAGACACAAAGAATACAGAAAGTCCTTAGGTGTTCAGGAACCCAAGAGACACCTTAGCCCGAGATTAAGGACCATGACAGACAGCTCTGAAAAGTTAATCAGAACGATAGGGCTAAAACTGGAGAACATGTTCAACCTGCTATCTAGACAGAGGTATGTTGGTATTAAGAAGATCAATGGGGGGAGTCATTCTTTAGCTGGATAAGGTTGGACCCCATATTGCAAGATCCTTGTTTAACTTGTGTGATTTATATTTATGGATTTGTGTACAGACAACTTCATGAATTCATTCCTTGGCATCCATCAGGCCTCTGCACAGCACTTAACTGAATACCAGGGACTGTACTAGACACTGGGAATTCCACCCTGGTCATACATGGTCCCTGCTCCCAAGGCTACCCTCTAGTGGGGGAGGAACTGTGAACCAGAGTTCCTATCCCAGTATTCAGGACCCTGAGGAAGTTGAGGATGCTCTGCTAAGAGGGAACTTAGCAGTCTTCAGGATCAGGGACAGCTTCTTTGAAGCTTCAGTTGTCTACAAAAAACCTGATCTGCTGAGTGTCACAGAAAGACCTTGAAGTTGGGAGGAGGTGAGGCTGAGCAAGACTTCATGTCTGAAGCTTGGCCCCAGGAAAGGCCTGAGGGTCTGCAGCTCCGCAGGGCCAGTTCATGCTGCCCTGAACCAAGCTTGCTCATCCTCACAGGAGACTGAGAGCAGCTACTGGATTCCTAGGACAGTGAAAGGAGTTAGGAGCCTGACAGCAAGACTTGCCTGTCTGGGCTGGCTTCTGGCCAGTTAGGTTTCCACCACACTGGCAACAACAGCCTAAGTCAGAAACGGTGCAGTCTTCTGACCAGTTAATTAATTCAAAACATCCCCATTCTCCTTTTGAGAACATTATTCCATCTAATTATTTTTTTTTCCAGTGTGTCCATTTGGAATGAAAAACAAAAGAATAAAGCTTAATGCCAGCATTTCTCATGTCCCCCCCCCCCCCCCCAAAAAAAAAAACAAACCAAAAAACTGTAACTCGGCACTAAATAAAGCCTGGTAATTCAAAAGCAAAAGCTCTAATATATTCAGCATAAAACAGACAGAGGACCTAGAGCAATAATGGTAACACTAATAACTAAAACAGTTATAACAATTAACAACAATTACAATGATAGGGAAGCTAATGGCTATGATCACTGCATTTAAATTGCTAACAGCGCTGAGAAGGAGTTTTTCTGGAGAAAATGGGGGTGGTGGTGGTGGCAGGGAGTGTCTTGTTCTTTCTATTCCTGTGTAGGAGAGGCTAAGTTTCAAGTGAACAGAGTATCACAAAGAGCTGACATAGAATTGCTTTCCTTTTTTCCAGGTGGCTATCACAAGTTATTTGTCACCCCACATCAGGTTCTTTGTGACCGGTGACAGGCATTTCTCCTCTGATGGAGTCCAGGCTGGTGCTCCTGGTGACGTGGTCAATGGAAGCACCTAGCTAGGCAAAGGACCAGGACACCTTTCTGGCTTTCCTTGTCTTCGGGAACAGCAGAAGCTGACTGTCCTCCCGGAGTGTAGCTGTGAGGACACTGGGTGACTTCAGAGTTCAAGCTGAGACCAGAGAAAAAGAGGCTAAAAGGCGGTCAGTGTGTTGTTTACATTTCCTCAAGGAATGTAGGGTGTCAATGAGGCCTGGCAGCAGGCACAGCTGTTTAGATTAGGAACACCAGAGACAAAAGCTTGCAAACAAACCTAGCAGAGTAGGCCCAGCGAGAGCTGGACCAAAACTCTGTAAACACTGTCTTGAAATGCTGCGGTCTAAGCCAAGTCAGGAAGGGCCGCCATCTTTAGTCCATTCAAAGCAGACACCCACTGCTACTTTATTACCGATTTCAGAAGTATGAAAAAATTCATCAGGTGCACTCACTGTGGCACGGGGGCAGGGAGAGTGGCGTTTTTTTGTTTTTGTTTTTGTTTTTTGGGTTTTTTTTGCTCATTTTCAATAGCATTCGCTTATGGTTCAAGCCCATTTCATTTTGAATAATGAAATTGTCATGCTCCTTAATTTTGCAAGTGTGATTTATGTATGGGGAATAATCAAAGGTCCTGATCTCACCTCAACTGTTCCTTTTATTGGGTCAAAATTTTTAGCTGGGTGATGCCCAGCTCACTGTTGGTCTTGGAAAACCAAAGGGTGAGAGTGTATTATCCTCTCTTTTCTTTGGTGTGGGAGTTCTCTGGCTGCAGGCACCACCGTGGGCCTTCAGAGGGACTCCAGGATGGAAAGCTCATGAATAATCACTTTTCTGCTCTTCTGAGATGACTGGATGCTTATTAAGACCATGCCTGGTTTGCCCACAATTGTTGAGAGAGAGAGAGAGAGTTAGAGAGGGAGAGACATACACACAGAGAGACAGAAACAGAAGAGACAGGGAGACAAGAAGGGAGACAGACAGAGAGAGAGAGACAGAGAGAGGAGAGCCCATTCCAAGGTCTTCTTTGGGCAAGGATTTGATGTATCTAAGGGTGACTTGTGTCTCCACGGTATGTACACCCAAAGCAAAGGTAAATTTTATACAAACAGCCCAGAGTGAGTCTTGCTTTGGGCTACCCAGAAGTTACCTTCTCACAGCAAGGCAGGAAAATATGATCACACCACTAAAGACGGTTAGTGTTAGGTCTGCTCTGGGAGTGCTAGGCTGGAATTTAAAGAAAAGCTGAGGTGTTGAAGAGTCACTCATTAAAGTAACCCTGTTACTAGCAGTCATGCTGTAAAGTGAGCTCTTTATAGATTGAGCAATCAATACTACAAGGCTGTGATAGATTTTCTAGGTAACAGAATAAAATAAAAGAAATTGCATCTTACAGGGTCATTAGCACTCAATAAGGATAAACTGAATTCTGTTCCTCCCCCCCCCTTCGGATAAGATCTGGAGTTGAGCTTTAAAAATGTTAGCAGGTCTGTCAGAGGAGAGCAGAGCACCAAGAGACTGGGTCTGTGGGGTAGAGTCAGAAGTGCTCAGATGCCAGATGCCACAGCACCTTAGGGGGAAGGGCAGCAGGACAGGCTGGCTTGCTTAAAGCCTTTCCCTCCCAGACACCTGGGAAAAACTAAAAGAAGCAAACATACATAGCTGATCTATGACCTTCCGAGGAATCTCCTCTGTCCCAGCCTTCACTGGGGCTGTTGGCCCTTCCCCCAGATCTCTGTATTTTGTTGTTATAGAACTAAGAGATGACATCGGGACGTTACGTATGTGTTGCAGTTCTTACAGCTTCTTTGGAGAAAAGGCACCATATAAATTCAATAAATAAATAAGTAAACACAAATAATAAAAATCCCTGCCTCAGCTTCTGCAGAGAGAGCGAAAAGGCCTCCTGTTTTTTAATCGCCAAGTCACCAATCATTATAACTGGTGGGAAGTCCAAGCCGCAGAAACATATTTAGAGCTAGCCTTATGTTAACGACACCTATTTGTGAGGCAGAAAGTATGGGGAACTTTTAAAGATTTCTTTAAAAAAAAATTCCTACTTGAATTATACCTGTTGGGATAGTTAAAAAATAAATCTCTCACCTTCCAGATAGAAACAGAGAGAGACAGAGAGAGACAGAGAGAGGGAGGGAGAGAGACAAAGAGAGGGAGGGAGAGAGAGAACACAAGCCACTCAAAAGGAGAAAATGAAAGGAGGGAGGATTCTGGCAGGGGAACGAGACTTTGCAGGGAGACTGACACTTCCTGACTGGAGTTTGATACAATGTTGGCCCTAAGAAGCTTCCAGCATCCACCTAGGATGTATCTTCCATGGCTGGTGATGGAAGTTGGTTGAGAAATACCTTAATTGGGACATGCTTGGTCAGAACAGATTTTCTGTTGGAATTCTGTATAGCAAGTAGAAAATGGTAGAAATTAGGTTTCAGGACTGGAGAGATGGCTCAGCTGTTAAGGGCTAAGGATCACAACAAAACTTCAGAGATCAGGTCTCAGAGGACTTAATTCCACGTGCTTGAAGCCCCCTAGCATCTCTGAAGCTTCCGCACCCCGCATACTTTCCCTTCTGCTTCCGTAGCATGACCTCTGATGCCATGGACCGGCTTCCCTCTTGCCTGAGAGAAGCTGGATCTTTGCAAACCTGAGTCCTTCACTAAACTTTTGAGAGTCACTGCCGAGCCTGCAGGGGTGGGAAGATGGCTCAGTGGGGAAAAGCACGTGTCCAGCAAGCAGGAAGTCGCAGGTTTTAATCACCAGAGTCCATCCAAAAGCCGGGCAAGGTTCCACATATCTGGAATCCCAGTGCCTCCACGGCAAAGATGGGGGACAAGAGACTGAAGAATCCTGGGGAGCAGGTCCTGGGCCAGCAGGCCAGGCGACCAGTGGAGTGATAACACAGCAAGGAGATCCTGCCTGTGTCAAACCAAGGGGAAGGTCAGGCCCAAGATCGACACCGGAGGTTTTCCTCTGACTTTCACACACGCCCACGCCCACGCACGCACACGTGCACACACACACATTCATTTGCCACAAAGATTGAAAGGGGAAAAGATACTTTGCTAAATGACTATGAATGAGAAGAAGAGGCAAAAGGAAAGGAGAGGCAAGAGAGAAGAATGAGAAAAGGGCCAGAGAAACCAAGAGAGAGCCGGGAGGGAATTGGAGAAAGAACTCCTGAGCTTAACATTTCCATAGATCCTGGGGGCTGGGGAGGATCTGCTTGTATCCAAATCAGAATCTGGCTCTGCTGATAGAATGAATGTCCTTGCGGTGGCCCGAACAACGTGGGGCACTCCCTCACTGATAATGGAGTAAGTCCTTGGTCCACTTCAGGAGACTCCCCCCGGCATCTGACCTTAGGAGGGATGGGCTCGCTAACAGCCCGAAGCACGGCTAACAGTCTGGGATGAATCAGTATTCAACAAACCTGCTACATATTCATTTCCGGATGTGCCTGGCATCAAACCAGCCCATGCGAAGTCGGCGCCCCCCAGTCGTTCTCTGCTTCACCCCAGCTTCACTTTTCAGATCTGACACATTTCCATCCCCCTCTGAACTCGCAATCTCCGAGCCTCTCAGGGAGGAGACATTTCCATTCTTTCCATTCTCCGTCCTCTGATCTCTTAGAGATGAGGCAATTCTATTTTCACTGCACTGATTTAAGAAATACTGATAGGAAAAAATAAATATCTGGTTTGGCTTCCCACCTTCTCAAGACAAATCTCGGCTGCGCTAGGACATCGATTAAAGTGATTGGGTGTCTGCTTTTCAAGTTAAGGCCCTTCTCTATCCAGCCACTCTATTTTGGGCTTTTGGGGTCATGCACCAGGACTCTATTCATTAGAGAGTCCAGTAATGGCAGTGCTTTCTCCAGCCGGAAGCCCCGTTGTCCCACCCCGTGTTGTGCGATCGTGTCTTGTACCTCGCCGCCGATGAGTGCCACGTGCATCCTCTTCTAAATCAAGGTCTTCATCTGAGGGGACAAAGGATCAGCGTTAGCCATCAGTGGGGGATGGGGTTCGGTCTTCACGCTCTTTCTTTGGAGGGGGTCACCTTTCTCTGAGCTCACTGACCTCCTCCCCTGTCTTGTGTTTCAAAGCAGAGTCTTGCTATGGAGCCCAGGGTGACTTTGAACTCATGATCTCCCTTATCTTAGCCTCTCAAGAGCTGGAATTACAGGCATGTGTTATCATGCCTAGTTAGGGAACTCTCTCCCTTAAAGGAACTTTCATTAACATGTTTTCTTCTTCTTCGCCCTCCTCAATCATCTCTCACCTTTAGATCGGCTATCCTCTCCTCCTCTTTCTATTCATTATCCATTTCCAAACATTCTGAAGTACACACTACACACTAGAGGCTGCCCTAGGAACAGGGGACACACAACAGACAGGCATGCCGGAGTTCCCGCCTTGATGGAGCTTCCAACCCACTGAATCACCAAGGGGCTTATCATTAGACCCAACTCTTTCCCTCAATCCCCATTTCTTCTTTCTTGGTGGAATTCTTGCTTGTATCTATTATCTGCATGCAGCCATCTGCTTTGGCTTTAGTCACTCCAGAGTTAGGATTTGAGAGAGAGAGGGAAGGAAGAGAGAGAGAGAGAGAGAGAGAGAGAGAGAGAGATTGGGAGTGAGTTTTAAACCTTCTGTGATTAATTAGTCCTTAACATATCCATTTTTGTTCAGCTGTATCGGAGGCTGGTCATGTACATAGTTTTATGTTCCTAGTACTTGAGGCCTGTAGTTATCTTTTTACTGTTTTATTTAGCCTGCCTTGTTCATTAGAGTATAGGCTCCTGAGGGCAGATGGAATGGTCTTTTAATTAATTGCTGTGGATTCACAATGGGTTCTAAGTCAATGTTAGTGTCTAACTCCAGTCAAGTGTTTATATGGCCAAAGTCACAATGTGATTGGCTCAAGTTTCTTACCCTCATTAACCTGTTTCATCTCAAGCTTCATACTACTTGATGTAATAGGAACTGGGCCTTTATTAAGAAAGTATGTGTGTTAGACTAACATTCAGTAATCCTCTTTTGTAATATAGAGTTATAATGTATATATACATGTACGTGGGGCAGGAATAGGCTCACTATTCTTTTCTCTCACTATCCCTCTTCTCCTTTTCTCTTACACAGCACACACAGTCAGACAGACAGACACACATACACACATGTGCACAAGCACTTGCCTTACATCCTGTGGAAAAGGAGCACTTTGAAGGAACATTTTCTAAAAAATATTTTATTATTTTTTGCATTTGAATATTTCACCTGTATGTATGTATGTGTACCACATGTGTGCCTGGTGCCTGTGGAGAGAATGTTGGATCTCCTAGGAATGGAGTTACAGGTTTTTGTGAGCTGCCATATGGGTTCTGGGAATTGAACCCTGGTCCTCTGGAAAAGCAACCAGTGCTCTTAACTGCTGAACCATCTCCCCAGCCCTTTGAAGGATTCTTATTCCTAAGGTCTGGCAGCAGGGAATTCCCCCTCCCATCTGTAGGGCTTCCCAACCCCCACTCAAGGTACAGAGATGTAAGGTAAGGAAGGAATGAAGTCAAACGTAGGAAACAGGGCACATAGAAACAAACCAGACTAAACATCATTCCTCCCCCCAGACTCCTCACTACTGCCTGCGTCCTCCTTTCTTCTGCTAGGATGGTTTTCCTTTTTGCTGTGGGGCCAATTTTACAGGGCCAACAATATTAGAGGGTGCGTCGGGGCATCCTCCTTGTAGAGATGCCCAATAATTTGGACAGCACGCAGCTCTTTTCCTGGTATCAAACAACTCAATCACAAGGCCCAATAATGTGCTGTGCTTAAGCACTTTTGCAGAGAGCGTCTATCCTACCATGCTGCCCGTGCGTGCGCAGCTGTCTCTGCCTCCCAATTCTAATCAATGTAAATTGGGTCAGATCTCCGCTGTGAATTACAAATTGGATCCGAAGTTGGAGGGTCACCGTGCCTGCTACTCCACCTCCTTCCCACCGCCATTAGATGGGAAGCTACACCAAAGATCTTTTCTAAATAAATCAGACTTTATTGTAAAACTCGGCCACTGACGAGACATAACCTCATTAGCATTGATTTTAAAATAAATTATTGAAAGTGGCCTGCCTGCTCTTTGCATTTGTAAAAAAGGAGAATGTAAATGTATTTGCAATGATAAAAATGAAAACTAAAACTTGATTCCTTTATCCTTTCAGGCAACAGCACTTAATCTAGTCATGATACAGAAAAAAAAAAAAAAAAAAAAGGAAAAATGGAAGCGTGTTATGTTCACTTCCCAGATCCCAGAACAGAGTCAATGATTTCCACTGCACCTTTGGAGTCACCTTAGAAAGGAAGAAAAATGCTGGCCATTAGGCATGTGTATTATTTGCTGCTGTTGCCAGGCCCCATGTTGATGGATGTGAACGGGAAGCTCAGGTCCCACTTCTCTTCTCTCTGCCTTGTTCCCTGGTGGCGGAAAGTGGCCTCCAGTTAGGAAGCCTCGTGACCAATGGGCCTGGGGCTGGGTCCCAGGAGTCTCTGGAGGTCTGAGGATGGGGTCCCGCCACACAGGGAGGAAACCCCTTCTACAGTTGGCTATGGTGAGCACAGCTCCTGGTACCTTCTTAGCTTCGGAGGGTTTGATACAATCAATCTCGGACCCTTCTGTGAAACCAAACTGTTATCTCTCCAGGTCCAAAGTCAAGGCAATGATAATGTAACTGGGATTTCTAAAAAAGGCTTTTTGCTTAAAAAGAGGGGTGAGTTAGAGAGTTAAATTCCTTATTTTTGCTACTCTGTGCAAGGGGGGCTTTATTATTATTTGTTATTTTTTTTGTGTGTGTGAGTGTGTGTACACACACATGCTCACATGCATCAGGGTGTATGTGTGGAAGTCACAGGATCACTTGAGAGAGTTACTTCTCTTCTCCAACCATGTGGGTCATATGGTTTGGTGAGAGGCCTCTTTACCTACTGAGGCATCTCGTTGGTCTGAGATTTTCATTTTCAAAGACCATTTTGAAAAATATATTTATATATTTTAGGTTAAAGAGCTCATTGGACTTCTTTATAAGAATATTATTAGGCATTTTAGCATTACATCTATGGAAATACATCTTCATTTAAGAGAGAATTAAAATTTATGTGCTAGCTCAACTTTAAACAGTAATAGATTATAATGGTCCTTGCTCCTAACAGGGCATATGGGACCCCAATCTTACACAGGCTTTAAACAAATTAACCTCTGAAGATTACTGCCCACTTATTACATTAAATGCTCTACTTGATCCCCAAATATCTCATCTCAATTGGGAAAACAGTTGAAGAAGATTCTGTTAACTGTGTGAACATGTGAGGGAACCATGGGGCATCACAAATGAGCATCAGTATCCGGAGAGTCAATTTCAATCAACATTCTTGGCACAGTGTCAGGGACACTAATGAGAGGCTGAGAGGAACAGGACACTGAATCCACCTAGGAGAGACAGAGAGGTGCTAGCTGCTCCGACACCTGACTCCTTCCTGAAGTGTGGCTCTGGCCCCCACCCCTGACACTGACTAACCTGATACCAGAAAGAACCATGGGGGCGGGTGTGATCACATCCAAGAGAGGGAAAAGCATTTTCCCCCCAAACAAAAAGTGACAACAGCTTTAAAAAAAATGCCAAATGTATTAACGTGCAGCCAGATGTCAAGGTGCTGTGGTGACAGCTGCAAGAGAAATGCAGGGAGGCTTGATGTGCAAAGGGAGCAGCCAGAAAAATAGAAAGAAACCGCTCCCTGGCATGCCCGGAGCTGTAGACCCCTGCCTGCTCTCACAGCTCTCTAGACAACAGTATGAGCAAGGGGCTAAGAACACACTTATTCTCTGCTGTGTGGTGGAGGATCTCAACAGTTACCTCTCAGTACTTCCATCCTATCTCCATGGGATGGCTGATGTATAAGACAGTAAACTCGATTTGTGCTAACAGCAACCCTTGGAACACATACGGTTGAGTTCTACAAATAATAACCGAGTACCTACTAACTGGGGAGAAGAACACGAATGATCAGAGACAGAGCTTAATTTCAGTGGAGTCTGAGAGGATGTCACATCTGAGGACACATCTGAGCAGAGATCAGGGGGACAGCATGGCTCGAGCTGGTGCTGGCCCAGCAGCACCCCATGGCTGATGCTCAGAGCACAGATAGATAGTTAGATAAATAGATAGTTAGTTAGATAGACAGACAGACAGACAGACAGACAGAACGAACAGGGATGAGGAAGACAAGAGGCCAAGAGGCTGGGGATGACACTGATTCTTCTTCATACATTTTATGTTTTGGGCCTGGGTTTGTTTTGTATTTTTCTTTCTTTAGATTTCTGTCACAGTCCCTTTTCCTGTGCGCCTGGACAACTTATACAGGGGGAAAGATAATCCCACAGAATGCTGTTTCCATTTGACTCTAATTAAAAAAACCCTAGTTATATGCTTTATTATAAAGCAATCTGGTTTCTGGGTCTATAACAACCCTCTGGGGCAGTGTGGGTAGCTTCAGAATGTGCACAGACATTTCCAGAAAGGCCTCTTCATCTCTTTCTGTTTGTTTTTTTTGGAATCTCTAGAGAACACAGCTGGATCCTGCTGCCATTATAGCTACTACAAGGCCCCAGTTACTGCTCTCCTAGGTCTCAGATGCCTTACTGGCTTCTAGCCTTGAGGCCCCAGACAATGCAGGACCTGATAAAAGATGTCCTCATATGGAATCTTGAATTGTGGATCTGGGCCTGTGCTGGTCTGCAGAATAACTTCAAGGAAGATGTGAAAAGATTTAGGAAAACCTGTTTTTTTTTTTTTAAAAAGATTTAGTTTAGTACTTATTTACTAGTGTGTGCAAGCATGTGTGTCTATCAAGCATATGCAGGTTCCTATGGAGGCCAGAAGAGGGCATTAAATCCTCTGGAGCTGGAGTTGTGAGCTGTCCAATGTGGATGTTGGGAACTGAACCCTGGTCCTCTGGAAGAGCAGCAGGTGCTCTTGACCACTGAGCCATCTCTCCAGCTCCAAAGCCTCCTATTTTAACATCTGGCTTTCATATTTCTTGGTCATTCTCTGCAGTTCAATCTACTACAAATGAAATCTTAAAACCCAAGGGCTCCCATATGTTCAACAGGGATGTTCAGAAATCCCAGTGGATACCAACGTTGAAACCATATTTTCCAGGACTAACTTTTTTTTTTTTTTTTTTTTTTTTTTTTTTTTTTTGTGGTCTGGCTGAAAACCTTGAGTGCTTTGATCTTCTCTCCTGGGGACAAGAGTGCTAGCCATGTAGCAAATGCTAATTATCTCATGATTAATGTGATGTTGTGCATTTCATTTGATGACCCAGACATTATTTTGGCTAGGAAAAACTTTTTTTTTATTGACTTGGTATATGGTGTATATTCTTTTCACTCTTCCAGAAGCCCATTTAAATTACACCTGGGGAGGGAAGCCTCACTTACATGCCTTTCCTCATAGGCGCAGTGAGCACCTGCATAGGGCCCTCCCCAAAGAACAGGGTCAGCAGACCTGCGGACACTAAAAATCCTTCACAAAGCGTGTTCACCTGCTATGATGAAACAAACGCTAGCTAGCGATCCGGAGCCATTTGACTCTGGATGCGGTTTGCAGGGCTAGCACAAACCAGTGCTGCCTGGTTGCCCCTCTACCCAGCACCTGGCCTCTTGGTAGGAAAAAAAAAACAAAGGGCCTGAGCAGAAGGTGCTCTCCACATTCCATCTGTTCAGGATTTTCAGATTCACATATGCTTCATACACATAGCTGCAAATGCCTGACTGGACTGTGCGTTTGGGTCTGGCTGATGAGGGCGGGACCTGTCCATCCCCTAACTTATTGAGGACGTAATACTTCCTATAAAACACCACCAGGTTAATGCTACCATCATTTGTGGAGTGCTTGCTGGATGCCAGCCCTCTGTGCTAAGTGCACACATTCTTTTCAGGCTCTACCCCCCACCGCAAATCCCTCTAGGATGCTGCATTGCTTTCCCGTTTTTTACAATGGACAGAGAAGGCAAGGAGCTTGCTCAAGGTCTCCCAGCTAGCAGGCGCCGCCGGTGCAGATCCACTCCGACTTACAGCCAGCTTTGTACCTGTTGCTTCTAGCTGTCCTCTGCCTGCTGTTCTTCAGTAGGTGGTGGCTGGCATGAAGGGGAGTGGGCTGGGGGTGGGGTGGGGGGATGATGCTAGGCCCCTCACGGTCCGTCTCCGTCTCTTTAGAGACTGTGGTGTGACATATGCAAAACTGGAACAGCAATTTCAGAAGCAACAATAGTGGAGTGCTAGAACACTTGGGTGATGGAGACACGTGGCTGGAATAATCACATGATAATTAAATGCCTGTATACCCCCACCCCTATCCCATGCTGTCTGTAAGGACTGAGGTGGATAGTGGCTTTCGTTTATTGGAAGCACAGGCAAGGAAGCTGTTGTCTCTCTAACCTGCAGCAGGAGATCCTGGCTTTTCTAGAGTGTGGCTCCCTCACTTTCTGCAGACAGCTCTGGGCACAGGGTTAGTGGCTGTTCGGGCCCTTGGGTCCATTGCTTATATAAGTGGTGGGAGGTTTGGAGGTGTTCCCCACACCCCAGCAGAGGGGAGGAGTTTAGGAGGAAGGAGAAACTTGTACCACTGAGAAGCCAGTGGAACATTCCTCGTCCCTGACCCAGAGTAAGGGGATGGCCTCAAGCCCATCCTGTTTTCTGAGGCCCCTTCCCTTTGCACTCCATCCCTGAGCATCAGCTTCCTCCTCCCTGGCTTCTCTGAGCACCACACACCTCCTTTGCACCCCAGAAGGCAGAGTGGTTCAGGGCGATGTTCCCCAGCACTCTCCTACAGTTAGGATCTGAGGCGGAGCCTCGCCTGGATCTTTCCCAGAACCTGGGCAGCAGTGAGCTGCATGTAAGCTCACTGGGAAGTTTCTGGCCAAGTTGGGGAGTGCATCTCCTTTCCGGGAGCTCGGTGAATTAGATCCGTCTCTGCACCCTGCTGCTGCAACCGCGCAGGCTGTGAGAGGCAAGATTCTCAGAGGAGCTGTGTTTTAATGTAGCAATTTGATTCAATTTTCCACTCTATAAAATTACCCATCACTGCTCGTTGCTTTCTAACAGACACCTTCACTCTTAATTTAACAATCCTATCGAATTCTGCCAGGGAAATTGGAAAAATTTATCACCTGTGAAATTTTATTTTCCTTTGGTTGTATCTGTTTTTGTAAAACTTCATTAACGACGATGACTTGCTGAGGGAATTATCATTTTTTTTTTTAACTTCAGACACAAGAAATGGCTCGACCTCAACCAAGATATCATTTGCATAATAAAACACAACAAAAAAGGCTGGGGAAGCAGAGACTGGCAGAGGCTGGAGGAACGAGGGGAAGGGATGGACTCTCCTTGGTGGGGTTGTGTGGACACAGCCTTGCATCTTTGATTGGGGGGGGGGGGCGGCGCAATGACGTGGCTTCTCTTTCAGGCAAGAGACAGATAGGGAACGCCTACTTAAGAGGGTTGGACCCTCTTCTGAGGGAGCCTTGAAATGTAATTATTTACTGATGATGCTTTTAGCAACAGGGCCCTGTCTTCAGGGGCCTGAGTGTTAGATTCACCTTAGTTCCCAGGTTCATCTGGGATGCAGGTTTAAATTGCTATAAATTTTGGCTTAATTTGAATTTCTTAGCAGAGCACTAAACTCCTGGCAAATTTCCATAGGAGCACTTTCTGAATGGACTTGAAGATTCTGCTTTCCCGTTGTCTAAATACCTCACAATTAAAAGGCTCAGGCTTGGGTTTTCCAGTCTGACCCCCACTGTGCTCTGCACTGTTTACCAGCTGCTGGGTCCCCACCAGAAGTGGCTCTGGGAGCCGTGATGACTGTGTGTTTTCTGAGATGCTAGTGAGCTTGCCTTCTGAAGGAGAGGGCTCCACCGGGTTGACCTGCCGTGGCAGCGGGCTGAGGGGAGGCAGGGGGGTTTACTCTCAGAGGATAATTTGATTTTGGACAGTAATGAGTTGTGTTCCATCAGAGTTTTACTGCATCACTAAAATGGTCTGTTGGCATTGGTATAATTCAGACTTCTGAAGGCCTCCGTACCCCTGAGACAACTTTTTGTGTCATTCTCGTGACTCTACAGAAAATAAGCGAGAACTAGAGAGTTATGAGAACTCACCCCCAAACTCACGGTAAACCAATGAAAACCAGAGGGAGTGTTCTCTGGCCTTTAATCTTAGTGGCACAGGAACAAATGGCTTCATGCAGCACAGACGAAAGATACCTTGGTGGACCTCATCTTGCTCCCAGAGCAAGCCACAGCCACTGTACTGGGAGTCATGAACTTCCTACACTGTCCCCTTCATTGAATGAAGTTTAGATCTGGATTCTTTTGGGGGACTGTTTCATCCTTCCACCAGGTCAAGACTTTTTGAAAGTAGGGGAGGAGGGTAATTAGAAGATGAAGTATTTCACCTGGTAGAACTTCATAAATGTCCTCTTCTTCCTCCGTGGGCTCAGGCAAGGTCACGGCTCTGCACTGGGAACCAGACTTGACGGAGTCAAAACCGTCAATGTCATCGTACATTTCTTCCTCTTCTTTCTCCTCTTCCTCTTCCTCTTCACAGGGGATGGTTGAGGAGCTCAGATCTGCCAGGGCAAAGATAAGAATGAGCAAAGGTAGGGAAAAAAAAGAATATGGCTGGGAAAGTAGGTGGGTGAAGGAGGAGGAGGGAGGAGAACAAAACATGTCGGAAGAAAATGAAACACTCGGTTAAGTGCTGTCCTTCTGACGCAGGCCTCGGTGGCAGGATCTACAGAAAAGACCAGCCCGGCACTGGGTCAGGTTCAAACCGCCCACATAAATCCTCTCTGGCAATAACACTTGGTCAGAATGAAGCAGCCCTGAAAAGTATGGGTGTGTGAATGAAAACACAAGGTGATGGAAAGAAAACAGGCCGATGAGGCACTGCCAGTGTGCTATGCTCTGTTCACCAAGCAGAAAACCGGAGGGGTGAGTGATGGCCCAGAGTTCTCTTAGGTAACAGAGCCAAGGCACCCAGGGTGGCGTCTGAGCGCTCAGAAGCTCATCTCCCCATGGTCTCATCGTAGAATTCAGACAAATTTGTTTGGGGAGAGGGAAGAAAAATGGGGGAAAGTAGCAGAAGAAAAGAAATGGGGACATGGAAAAACACAACCATCATGCGACCAAATGGAATGGCTAAACAGCACAGTCGCCACATCCTTTTACGGCCTGGCTGACCTTCAAGGGGGTCACTGAGTACAGGATGTTCAGCCATTACGGTGCTGGTGAGCACCGGGGCAGGGAGCAAGATTGGGTTCAATTCTGGTGGTGGTGGTGAGGGGGGTAGGAAGAGCATTCTCTGCCTTCGGGGTGCTCCTGGAAACCCCCACCAAGGGGCCTCTGCAGGACCTGGTGAGCACACTGAGTGTACTCTGGGGAAGGGAAGGGTGGAGAGACTCGAACAGTTCATTTCAAAACACAATAAAACTGTTTGGCTTGATTAGGCTTTTAATAAAGATTTCCCAACACATTTCATCTGAATTCTGGCGACTTCATATGAGGAAAAGATCAAAGGCACATTTGCAGCTTCAACCATATGTTATTATTTTGTTTGTTTTAAAATAAAATGGAATGAATAATTTCTTCAATGTGAGATTCTGAAAGTACCACAGGGTACAGCTCAATAAAGCTGCTTTGAGTTTTATGGAGGTTTACACACTTAGGGGTATATTACACGCATAAATCCTAGGCACCTAGATGAGAGTGTGCCCTGTAGCCTCCCCATCAACGCTCATGTTTGCCTAGTTCCAGTCTATTATACGAGATGCTGTCGGTGCACGCCGTAGTTTGTTTTTGTAATAGCAGAGGTATAAGTGAGTAAAAGAGGCAATTCTTGTAATTAAGGCTCCGGTGCTTCCTTCTTTTTATCCACAATAAAATCTTATGGCAGAATAATAAACCGTGATGAGAAAGCTTGGTGATTTTAGGTGGATGTGCTCCTCTCTGTGTCGTGGGCCATGCTCAAAGTTGGTGTTCTTACATTCTGCTGAGGCCGGGCCTTGCTAGGGTGGTCTATGAGGGTCTCTTAGGCCAAATCCACCTGCTAGGCCACTCCCAGGCAATTGTGGCCACTCCCTGGGCCATTGTGGCTGCTGCACCAGGCCTGCAGGCTGGCCGGTAGAGGGTACTCTAAGAATAGCCATTTAATCTCGTCAAGCAGGACTTGCCATCCCAAGGCAAGGAATATTTTGTTGTGGCTTGGGAAATAACAATTTATTTTTAATGTCCAGCATCCCTGATGGCCACCAAGATGAGTCTAGAATTCTACTCCTAAACAAAAACAAAAACAAACATAAAAAGAGGAGGAGGAGGAGGAAGAAGGTTTTGGATCTCAACTAGATGATGGCTATTATGAATTACCCTTGCAGAATAGAAGGGGTTGGGGGACAGTGACTTGAGCTAAGCTGGCTTTTAGAATCTTTTCCAAACGATGATTAGTATTACAGATTTTGTCTACATGGTGTCAGTGGATAAGCTGTGACATCAGAGGTGATCTCCAGGTGGATGATTGCCTCGTCTTCTCATTCATATATGATGCTATTTGTTGTTATCAATCAGGGCTAAATAAATAAATAGGATTAAATAAGGCAATATGGGGTAGGGGAGAATAGTGGGTCAGGAGAAAACACACTCGGAAACCATTAGATTAAACTTCTAAAACATAACTGCAAATGCACTCACATAGCAAATACATTTGAAATGATGGCTCTTACCTTTTAACAAGAAACTTATTTGATCCACCCAGTCTCTGGCGTCAGCTGGATTCAGAGCTGTAAACTGGAGGAAAATGAGGGGATTAATTTAGCCGCCACCTTCACTCAAACTGCCCGGACTCCTGCTAGACAGACTCAAAGGAATCCGAGTTTCAGAACCAAGCATGGAGTTTAGAGTTCTCCATCTCCTTACCACTCAGAAAAAAAAAAAAAACCCAAAACATCTCACACAGCTTCTTTGTGCCTTCAGCAATTTTACACACCAGAGAGGCTGGCTTTAAGTCTGGATATATATGTTCATGTGTACCTGCTCATTTGATTCCTTCTTCATCAGAGGTTTATGGGGGAGGGGGAAGTGTGTAGGAAAAAGAACAACAACAAATCAACATGCACATGAGATGGGAATACTACAAGGGAGGGGCCTTTGATAGCAGGGGGACGGGTTTTTCAGTGTCAGGGCCTTGCACACGCTGTTAAGTACTCTACCGCTGTACTAGATGCTCACTCCACACCAGGATGTTGAGGAGAGGCAGGGAGCCCTTATTGTTGTTTAGAGCAGGCTTGGGGTTGGGGCTGCTGAAGTAATGCTGTTTTGGTTGGGTTTTTAGAGAGTTGGTGGAAAGCCATAGAAGGAGCTGAACACTTCAGCCATGGGAACCAGGGCAGCAGCCACAGCATCAGATGCGTGCGGGGCTACAAGCAGGTCAGGTGGACTGGGGAACAGGTCCAGGTGGAGAGCAGTGGGTCAGGCAGGAGGGCTCTGTCCAGACTTAAAATGTAGGCAACAGGAAGCCACCATCAGTTCGAGCAAAGAGTGTGGGTGATTCTTTCAGTAGCCGTGGTTAGGAAGGATTGGAATAGGGATATTTAGAGACTGAAGACCAATTAGAAAGCTGTTTAAGTAGCCCTCTGGGTGAAGTGATAGGGACTTAGCAACTGTGGTGGCTATGGGAATAAATAGAGGAAGAAAGGACCAAAGGAAGAATCCATGGCTCAGAGTGATGGTTTAGATTCAATGGGCAAAGACAGGCACATTCTGATTCACAAAACAGAGCAGCGAAGCACCAGCCCTTTGTAATTTTAAAATGAGAAACTTGAAATGAAAGAACATTTTAATTCTATGGCCATTAGGATTCGATAAAAATACACGCTGCAGAAGAAATACAGGTTCATGCTTTATCATTATCATTTTGGTGTGTGTGTGTGTGTGTGTGTGTGTGTGTGTGTGTGTGTACAAGCAAGTACACATACTCTTTGTAGACATGCAGAGGCCAGAGGGCATTGATGTTTTCCTCTATCACTTTCAACATTTATTCCTTTGAGGCAGAGTCTCTCCTTGAACCTTAAGCTCATGTTTTTTGGCTAGGCTGGCACTCTGCAAGCACCAGCAATCCTTGGGTCTCTATTCACCATGGTGCTGGGCTTAAAAGAGTGCATGAGACCATATCTGTCTTGTTACATGGGTTCTGGATTTAAACTTGGGTTTTCATGGTTGTGTTACAATCATGAGTCATCTGAATCATCTCTCTAGCATATCATAGTTTCTAAAAAACACACAGTTTTAGGATGTGTTTCTAGGAATATTGGTTTGAGCTTCTCACATAAACTTTGATCTGGATGAAGTAATATTATAATTTAATAATAAAAATAATTTAGAAACATGCTGAGTGCATATATCTGTTACACAATGTTTATAAAGGACCCTGTAGAGAAGTTTTAGTTAAACTTTAAAACATCTGGACATTGTATAGTGAAGACATAGATCATTTTATCCAATAAATGATCAAGACAGCATCAAGGGCAAAAAGTTGAGTGAGGAGGAAAATTTGAAAAGTCAAAAGGTTCTTTAAATTGTTAATTTAATTTTTGTATGTTTTTTCTCTTTCCTAAGGTAGCTAAAGTTCAGTTACACAGCTTTAGCAAAGATGTGATAAAATCAAGATTACCTACAAATGAACAGACAATACATGGAAAATACATACTTGATGAATATCAATGTATTCACTCGGACATAGATTTAATTGTTTTAAAAAGGGAGTAGTGAATATTCAAAAAATATAAAAATTGCCATAATGAGGAATAAGTCTCTCATTGACAAGGCTTTGTAGGCCCCCAGACTTCACTATTTCTTCTCAGACCATTGTTATCAAGGGCTTGGAAATCCTTCTAGAGACACAGCATATCCATTCCCAGGGGGGCAGGCTTTGGACAGAAAGGCAAACATGGGAAAAATTATTTTTCACTCTGTAGTTAGATGTTGCTTATTTTGGGTTTCATGGATGGACACAAGGTTGACCAGTTGGAAAAACAGAGAAATAGGAACAGCAGTGGTGAAGTCAGCCTGTGAGTAAGGAACTGGACCGTGGGTTGCAATAGACAAGAGTCTCACCTGTGGGATGATCCTGGGAAGGTAGGGGAGGGGTAAAGAGATAAAAGGCAAGTAGAGGTGGTATCCAGGGTGAGCGTAGCCACAGATGGGAGGGGAGGGGCACGACACAGCAAAGGATGGAGCAGGAGAGCAGCTCTTAGCTGGGGAGAAAGGAGCAGGTAGCACAGAGGGTGGAATCCAACATAGTGACCAGCGGCCACGGCTAACACGCAACAGCACAGAAAACGCAAGTCTAATAAGGATCACCAGGCCATCCTACCTCATAGCTGCGTCTATCCTGGGAGGTCAGTTCAAAGCAGGATTCTTTCTTGGAGTCTTTTCGCAGGTGGGGGGCCATCCGGACACTGTAGCCCTTAATGAGGAAGGTACCTTTGGGCTGCTTGCCTGCAAAACAGCAAAGCTCTCTGTATCTCTAGAGAGACACAACAGCTAAGGGAAGGCATCTTCTCTGGTGTGGAAAATAAAAGGCACCAAACAGCTGTTACATCCCCGAGGAACTACACTTGTCTAAGAAAGGTTATCAGGGACGCTTGGAGGAGGCTTTGGCCATAGTCAGACAGAGATCAGCACCAAGCAAGGGAAATCCAACCCGAAAGGTTATTTTACCAAAACTGTACAAGAGAGACAGGGAATTTATTAGAATGTTAAGAGATCTGTAATAACAGAGAGCGGGAGTTATTACAGCAGGGAGAGTGCTGTGAATGTGGGGCTCTTGAAGGCTATTACAGAGCCCAAATATTATTACCAGGGCCAGCAGAGTTCACGTTCAAGGAGGGGTACAGCAGCAGAGGGGGTTAGTCTCAAGTCCCTGAATCTCTTTCCGTACCCTACCTCAAATGCATGTCTCTCCCCTGCGGGCCAGGTGGGGATTTATGCTAGAGGAAGAATAATTCAAACTCAGCATTGGATCTTCTTCCAAGAGGTAAACTGGAAGTAGCCAAGTAGTGTATCATGAGAGGATGAGGAAGGTGACAGAGAGAAAGGGACCCCAAAGGAAGGAAAAGAGATGCTACTCTGCCAGTCACCTCTGTTCCAAAAAAGATACAGTATTGGACTCTTCCCTTTTTCCCCCGAGAGAGGTTGTGCCTGTGTTCTGTGGTTCAGACAGAGCTGAAGGAATCCATGGTCCCCATCCTCTCTAAAGGGACTTGGGGCTTCACCCTCAGGAAGAATGGAAAACCCCCAGGAGGGTGGCGTGATCAGCTGATCACAGAACTGTGTAGAGGGGACAGTAACTGCAGTGTCTGGGTGATGACGGTGTCCTCTGTCAAGTGGAGTGAACTGGAAATGAATCTGTCCCTCACCGCATCCAGTGCTGAAGACTCGACCTGGGGTCTGGGACGTCTTTGGATGATAATGGTGGTAAGTGAAGGGCAAATGGGGAGGGAGGGAGGGAGAGAGAGAGAGACAGAGAGAGGGGAGGAGGGTAAGGGTGAGGCAGAGGTTCTATTTTTACCTGATTGAGCTAAAGGAAACACACAAACACTATACCCACAGAGAAAGTGTCCTGGGCACAATAAGGAGTAACTGGCGAGAGGGGAGCCATGCAACAGTGCTCTCTGACACCAGATCTTTTTTGTTAAAGTATCCTTCCTTGTTCTAACCGGCCACTAAAATGTTTTGTTGTTTCTTTGGTCGCCAGGTTTTATTTCACCCTGACGGCAAAATGGTCCATAAAAGTCTCCAAGCCTCTTGCTCTTGCGTTCCCCCCTCCCCTCTCACCATAAGACCTGAGTTCTGAATGAACAGACTTGGCTTTATACTCAGATATGCCAACACTTATCACCATTTTTTAAAGACACGCATTTTTAGTCTGCGTGTAGGGGTGTTTTGCTTGCATGCATACATGTGCGCCATGCACAAATCTGGTGTCTTCAGAGGCCAGAAGAGGTTACCAGATTTCTTGGAACTAGAGTTACAGATGGCTATGGGCTACTGAACAGGTGCTGGGAACTGAACTTGGGTCCTTTGCAAGAACAATAAGTGTTCTTAACCATGGGACTCTTTGTCCAGATCCCCAACCACTTATTTAAACGCACGGGAAATGATGAACAGTTTTACAGTGGTCCAGATATCATACTAGCTGGGTGGCGCACGCCTTTAATCCCAGCACTTGGGAGGCAGAGCCAGGAGGATCTTTGTGAGTTCGAGGCCAGCCTGGTCTACAGAGTGAGTTCCAGGAAAGGTGCCAAAGCTACACAGAGAAACCCTGTCTCAAAAAACAAACAACAAACAAACAAACCAAACCAAACCAAACCAAAACCAAAACAAAACAAAAACAGATATCATACTAGTTTGAAGAATAGAGTGACTGTCTGCCTTGTAGGTCTAGAATTAACTAATTAATTAATTAGCCAAGTTTTTGAGACAGGTCTCATAAGCCCAGGCTGATTAACTCCCTACATAGCTGAGGATGGTCTTGAACTCCTGATCCTCCAGATTCCACCTTCTGAGTGATGAGATCACAGGCATGCACCATCACACTGGTTTTATGCAGTGCTGAGGATTAAACCCAGGGCTTCATGCACGCTAGGCAAGCATCTACTGACTGAGCTGTATCTCCAAGCCTGAGGCCTAGAATTCAGGGGAGAAGCCACACTTGTTGGACTTGCAAGTGAGCTGGGGGTTGGAAGGCCACAGAGCTTCTGTGGCTCAGTGTTCTAGCATCCTGCTGCCAGCAGCAAGTACCCCTGAATGGGAAAGATTCTGAGGCATCCCCAATGGTCCAAAGGTGAAATCAGTGATGCTGCTGCACGAGGAGGGATAGACTGAGGCAAATGCCAGAGAGCCAGCAAATCCTGAGGATTCCAGGTCACTAGCAAAACTGTAGTTTATTCTGCCATGGTTGTACCCAAGAGGCCGGGAGACCGTTCTCCGGCTGGGTGTCTAGACATCAGGAGAATGCAGTTTAGAAGGAAGGAAGAGCAAACAGTACACGATTGGAGGCAAATCTAAGGCCTTCTTTGTGGAGCTACCACTGCTCTGTGCATGAAGGTGGGCGAGCCTGAGGGAAGTCCCTTCGAGGACTTTATCCAGCTCCTCTCCCTCTTGATTCCAATCTGCAAGACTGTATTTCTTACCTGGGAGTTGGTATTCATTTGTTTTGTTTTGTCATTGCTGTTTTGTTTTGTGTTTCAGGACAGGGTTTCTCTGTGTAACAGCTCTGGAACTCACTCTGTAGATCAGGCTGGTCCTAACTCACAGAGAGCCACCTGCCTCTGCCTCCCGAGTGCTGGAATTACAGGCGTGCACCACCACCGCCTGACCTACAATAACTTTTAACTTGTATTTATTTGTAGTTGCCACCAATTACACTTAAACCCTCTCTTCCTTCTCAGGGACTAAGCCACCGTGTTCAACATGGATGAGTGGCCTTCTAGGGATAGCGTGTGGTGGCTCATTGAGAAACTGAGTCAACACGCCACTGTTACTGCGGGCGTCTGGCTAAGAGCAGCTTTTGGGAACAACTACTTAGGCTTCAACACTCTGTGGCTCCAGGGATGTCCATTGGACTACTGTTTCCCAGTAGCTATGACTATGCTCTTAGAGAGTTTGAACCCCAAGATTCTGTTTCTGGGCTATTGTTAAACACTGCTTAAATGTTTCTCAGAATTGTTATTAGTATATTATTGCTAATTATTTGGTGTGTGGTGCTAGGAATTGAATTCAGGACCTTGCATACACCAGGCAAGTGCTCTGCCACTGAGCTATATCTCCAGTTCTTGGCTTGGGACACAGAGTCTTGCTACATAGCTCAGGCTAGTCTTGAACATGTGATCCTCTTGCCTCAGCCTTCTAGGTGTTGGGATTGCAGGAGTGTTTGTTTTTCTTGCTGTTGTCGTTTGTTTGAATGTCTTTGTGTGTATGTGTGTTCTCACTTGCACGTGTATATATGTGCGTGGTCCTGTCTGTGAGTGCACGCCGTGGTGCATACACAGGTTAGAACACAGCCTTTGGTGCTGCTTCTTCTCTTGCATCTGCTGGAGACAGGGCTTCTTGTTTGCCGCTGTGTACATCAGGCTAGTGGGTCTAACAGTTCTGGGGGATTCTCCTGATTTTGCTTCACATCCCCCTGACTTTCATCTCATTATAACTCTGCCTCCCATCTCACTGTAAGAGCATTGGAGTTGCAGACCTATAGTATCATCTTTAGCTTTAGAGGGGCTCTGGGGATTTGAACTCAAGTCCTCAGGCTTATGCAGCAAGCATTTTACCCATGGAGCCACTCCCCCACCCTACTTACTAATTTAAAGAGTGCTTAACCATTCAACTCTGATAATACTGTGTAATAAGTCACAATAGACCATAACCCTTCCATACATTGACCACACTTTGTTCAAAGAGGGAAAAAGAACTAAACTGGTCTGTGTTTTTGGCGGTGGGCAAGGTACGAGTTCCCCAAGTCTATTTCTTTCTTAAGCATCTCGCTCTATGGGTGTTAGTTAAGGACTGCTATCTAGGCATCTAAGTGCTTGAGAATTTACGAAGTGCTTGCGTCCAGGAGTGAGGGTGCCGCTCTGTAAACGGAGACCACTTACTTTTCTCATTAGCGTAGTAGAGGAAGAGGCCTCTGCTGACCACACACCACCGCTTCTGCCATTCTGACCCAAAGAAGCTATGATCTACGTGGAAGAGAGAGAAGAGACATAAATCCAGGTAACTAGAATAGCCTACGAGTCTGTAAAATCCAACAACACAGTCGAGTGGGTTATTGTTTTATCTCCCAGGTAATGGACTGTAAAACCCTCCTTTTCACTCCCACAGGTTAGCTCGTATTGACTGAGTGGCGAGGAGGAACTCCATCACAGGCCCAGGTTCTTAGTGAGGTTGCTCCTCCGTGCTCCCACGGCTGTCTTTTTATCTAGCTTATTTTCCATCGTTTAGGATCAAATCTCATCCTGAGTTTTTCAGACTTTCTATGATGTCTTTGTTTGTTTGTGTTTTGGAGACAGAGCCTCACTGGGTAATCCAGGTTGGCCTGAAACTCCTGGCTATCCTCCTGTCTCAGCCTCTTTAGTGCTGGGATTATAGGCATGCATCATTATACCCAATTAACCATCATTTCCTTATGTGTTGCTTTCTGTGAACCAAAGTGATCCTCCGGGTCCTCCAGGCCATGGCCAGGAGAAGGGCTTGCTTTTTCGCCTTCATTTTGAGAACGTGTGGTAAACCAGTTTGCCTGTTGAGCATTAAGACCAGGACTCTGGCACTTGTAGTACCTATTTTAATGGAACGATTTAAAGGGTCAAGAGTTGGGCATGTCTGAAATTTGGAAGCAGGCTGCTTCACACTTGGAAAGACTACATTCTTGACACAACAGTGTCACTATTTTTTTTCTTTTTTCTTTTTATTTGAGACAGGATTTCTCTGTGTAGCCCTGGCTGTCCTAGAGCTTACTCTGTAGACCAGGCTGGCTTTGAACCCAGAGTCTCTGCCTCCCAAGTAATACCTGTCTCTGCGCCCAAGTAATGGAATTAAAGGTGTGCTCCACCCACATTGCCTGGCTACAGTGTCACTCTTGATGGGAGCACACAGAGTTGAGGACAAGAATATCATCCACCCATCTATCCATCCAGCTCACAAAGATCTGCCCGTCTCTGCCTCCCAAGTGCTAGGATTAAAGTTGCTACAACTGGGCTAGAACCAATCCCAATGAAGCCCCCAGCTGGCTGAAGATCTGGGCCCTCTCTCTTTAGTTGGCACACACTAACACCACACTTCCTTCATTTCCTGACTTTGTGCCTTTTATGGGCCCAGCACGGCCCCAAGAAGACATCCACCCTATAGTCTAGCAACACCTCCTTCCCTCCTTCCCTCTCTCCCTCCCTCTCCCGGAACGGTCCACTCTTCACGGGTCTGATTAATACCTTTGCTTTTCTTCTCCAAGTATCCTTGCTTGATGATGTTATCCAGCTCCTGAGCCCCTCTTAAGACGTTTTCCACTCCTGAAAGGAAGGACAGTAAAATGCTTTGTTTAAACCTGATACAATTTCCATTTAAGCTGCTTTAGATTATTCACATTAATGATGGAGTACAGAAGGGTAATTGTTTAAACGTAGCACAAAATACAACAATTTCTATATGATTAGGGGAAAAAGCTAATTTTCTCCCTAATTATATCTAATGCTAATATTGCTTAAAATGACTAACCATACATTAACTTGCGGTAAGGGGAGGTAGCCTAAATCTGTACTGATCGGCAGGAAAAGGACTCTGGGGAATTAGGAATTTGCAGTGGATATAAGCTCTAAATTGGGTAATCCACACTGAGATAATCAAAAGTCAAATGAATAGCAACCAAGAAGGACAAGCTTCAATGAGTAATAGACTCTACTATGCATGCAGTTGTTTTGAAAGGGACAATAAACACACAGCCACTTGTGGTTTTTGTTGTTATTATTTTTGTGTGTGTATTCGTGCTTGTGTGCATGTGTGTGGGCGCATGCACACACATGTGGGAGCGTTTGTAGGGCAGAGTTGGAATTGGGTGTCTTCCTCTGTTGTTTGTTCTCCACCTGGTTTTTGAGGCAGGGTCTCTCACTGAACCTGGAGCTCACCTATAGGCTGTGCCCACTGGCTGGCTGGTGAACTCTGGGGCATCTGACTGTCTCCACACCTCCAATGCTGCACTTATAGACTAGTGTTACTTGGTCTAGCTTTTATGTGGGTGCTGGGGATCCAAACTCTGGTCCTCGTGTGTACACAGAAAGCATTTTACCTACTGAGCCATCAAGCCAGCCTGTTTCATTTTACAGCTGCTCTGGGGAACATACCTTTTGGGAAGTTCACAGGAAGAAGGGCTATGCAAGGTGTATTTGGCAATAGTCACCAGATATTGGAAGTATGGTGTGAGTGTGAGTGAGTGTGTGTGTGTGTGTGTGTGTGTGTGTGTCTAAGAATCATAGACACTTTAGCAAAAAAGAAGGCCTTGGGGCTGACATCAACCTTTAACTGCAGGACGGTGACATTCTTGGCTTTTAGTAGCTTCCTTAGGTACAAATTTATTGAGATGCCAAGGTCCTAATTCATCTTCCTGCCTGGGGTTTGTACTTGCTTCACAGAAAGGAGCAGCAGAACATTGAGGTAAGAAGTGCCTTCTCAATGATAAAACAAAAAAAAAAAGGACAGCAGCCTCAGCATTTATTTATTTATTTATTTATTTATTTATTTATTTATTTATTTATTTATTTATGTAAGCTGTCCCAGATCATGTGATCCTTCCGTCTCCACGTCCTGAATGTTTACAAGCTTGAACCACTGTGTCTAGCTCCCCTAAAAACTCTAGAAAACCACAGCTCTGCATTTCCCTTCTTCTCTCCTCCCCTGTCTCCGCCTTCCTTCTCTAGTGTCCGCTCTACTGTTAAGCCACAACCCTGGCCACAGTTTTAGAAACATTTTTAAAAAATTACATTTATTTAGTGTGTGTATGTGTGAGTTCTCTCCTACCATGTGGGGTCCTGGGGATTGAACTCATGGAGTCAGACTCTACAACGAGTACCTTTGGCTGCGGAGCCATCTCACTGGCCCCAACTTTACATTTCTTAATTAGGACAAAGGGAAGAGAGTGGGATAAAAGAAGCTGAGTATTTATTCTTTAGTTCTCCAACCCAAATGTTTTCCAGTTTGACTTTAAAATTTCTGAAGGAAATCACTCAAAATACACTATACATACATTTATACAATTTTCTTTTCTTTTTTTTTAAATTATTTTTTATTGCTGGGCTGTGGTGGCACACGCCTTTAATCCCAGCACTCAGGAGGCAGAGGCAGGTGGATCTCTGTGAGTTCAGGGCCAGCCTGGTCTACAGAGCGAGTTCCAGGACAGGCTCCAAAGCTATACAAAGAAACCCTGTCTCGAGGAAACAAACAAACAAAAAAATTATTTTTTATTGATTTGTGGGTGTGCCTGTTTGCGTTTATGTGTATATTGTCCTTGTTGAGGACAGAATAGGGCACTGGATCCCCTGGACCTGGAGTTATAGACAGTTGTGAGCTGCCTGATGTGGGTGCTGGGAACTGGACTCAGGTCTGCAAGAGCAGTAAGTGATCCTATTTATACAATTTTAAACAATTTCCCATTTATACAGTTTTCAAAGAATAAATAAAAATTATTATTTCTTTAAAAAATCATGATGACACAATGAAACTTCCAAAGGAGGGAGTCCAACAACAATCCTACCAGCTATGATGCTCATGAACCAGAGTGATGACGTCATGGCACCACAGCCTTATGGGTGCAGTGGTGGTACATGTGCCTCGTCAGTAACCAACCGTTCTAAAATCGGACTTAAGACCTGCTCAACAGGAGAGAAGTTATTCCTGTGCTAGAAACCTAGCTGACTACTCAGTCCTAGTAAAGTAAATTATCAGGGGAGAATTTACAACCTCTAATTTACTAAACCAACATAATCCCTCACGACAACCTACAGACATTTGTCCTGAGTCCCATGGATAAGTGCAGTCCTCACTCCTTATCAAGGAAATGTCTCTTTGCAACAGGTAGAGACCACTACAGAAAACCACAACCAATCAGAATTCAGAGTTGTGGAGCCCAGTCCCAGTGAATACATCTACAGAACACAGACACATTTTGTAGGACAGAAAGATTATAAGAGCAGGATCGGGGACTTTGCTGTGAAATTGCGTTTCCTAGTAATGTCAGAAGCTACACACAGAAAGTCTCACCAACATGACTGCCCCAGATGTGAACTGAATAAGAATGGCACCAATGGACATGCCAATCTGGCCAGGGAAAACCCACAGGGCCTTAATCCTACATCAAGAACTGTAGGCAACTGAGGAAAGCTGGGAGCGGGAGAGGGGCTCTTCCCCAGGGAAGACCACAGCAACCGGTTGTCCGGTGCCCAATGGTCAGCCCTGAAAACATACATACAAATAACAATGTACGGACTGAACAGGTTATGTCTAGGATTACATATGTATATACATATCTCATAGACTAGTATTTTAACTAGGCGAAGATGTGTTACATTTGTTTATGTTGCAGAATTTTCCTTTAGCTGTGTAAAGGTGTGTTACTTTTGTTTATGCTCCATTTGTTTAATTGCAAAAAGATGTGTTGCGTTTGGTTCACCTTGCCTGTCTAAGGCACCTGACTGGTCTAATAAAGAGCGGAACAGCCAATAGCTGGGCAGGGAACTGATGTGGAGGGGGCAGCGGTGGCAGGGAGAGAGAATAAATTGGAGGAGAAATCTGGGCTCGGGGAAAGAGAGGAAGAAGAGAAGAATGAGAGGAGGAGGAGGGGAGAAGGAGGGAGAACCCCGGGGCCAGAAGCCAGGCAGACACCTAGACACAGAGAAGCCGTGAAATAAGATACACAGAAGGAAGAAAGGCAATAAGCCTGCGGCAAAAGGTAGATAAAGAGAAGCAGGTTACTTTAAGTTAAAAGAGCTACCCAGAAATGAGCTACTAGGCTGAGCATTCAAAACCAATAGTAAGTCTCTGTGTCATGATTTGGGAGCTGATTGGTGGCCCTAAAAGAAAAAGCCTGGTACATACACACATGCACACAATAAGTTAGTGAAAAAAGAGGCCATGGATTTGAAGGAGAGTGGGATTGCTATATGGGAGGGTTTGGACAGAGGAAAGGGAAAGGAGAAATGTCATAATTGTATTATAATCTCAAAAAAGTGTTATTTCACTAGGCAGTGTGGGCACATGCCTTTAACCCCAGCACCCGGGAGGCAGAGGCAGGTAAATCTCTGCATTTGAGGCCAGTCTGGTTCTACGGAGTGAGATCCAGGACAGTCAGGGCTGCACCGAGAAACCCTGTCTCAAAACAAAAACAAAGAATTATGAAAAAAGCAAATGAGGCAGGCCGGGTGGTGAAATGCCTTCAATCTTACCACACAGAAGGCAGAAGCAGGCAGACCTCTGTGAGTTCAAGGCCAGCATGCTCTTCATAGGGAATTCTAGGGCAGCCAGGGTTACATAGTGAGATCCATCTCAAAATAAAACAAAACAAATCCCAAACCCAAAATTCCAAACAACAACAATCACCCAACCAATCAACAAATAACAACAACAAAAATCCAACAGCAAATCAAAACAAATCCCCCAAAACAAGGCTGGAGAGGATGGATCAGTGGTTAAGAAGATTGGAGTTCAACACACAGCATTCACATCAGGCAATTCAAAATAACCTATAATTCTAGCTACGAGGGACAACATTTTCTTTTTTTTTCCCCAAGACAGGGTTTCTCTGTGTATCCCTGGCTGTCCTGGAACTCACTCTATAGACCAGGCTGGTCTCGAACTCACAGAGATCTGTTTGCCTCTGCCTCCCGAGTGCTGGATTCAAAGGCATGTGCCACTGCAGCTGACTTGGGGTGGTACCCTTTTCTGGCCTCTGTAGGTACCTGAACTCATACCTACATACCTACCCACACATACATACATACACGTAATTAAAAATAAATCTCTAAAAACAAACAAACCAAATTTGCATAACAAAATAAGGCGGGGCCACAGATGAATCAAGTGGGCTACTGTGTGGTGTCTTCAAACTTAAGGGTGAAACCAGTTTTTCTGCCCGTCAGTCATTTTTGGACCTTGCCATAGCTAACATCTACTCAGCAGGGGCTAGGAAGCAGGGCTTCGCTCAGCGCTTTACTTGCTTTTTGTTATTAAAACAAAACAAAACAAAACAAAACATTTTGGGCTGAAATGTAACTCAGTGGTAGAGTGTTTGCCTAGTATGTGTGAGCCCTAAGCTCAATTCCCAGCACTCTCAAAACACACACACACACACAAAAACCCACAATTAAGATGACCATTTTGCTTCTAAGCTATTTCAAGCATAGTTTTTAAACTATGGGCTGGAGCGATGGCTCTGTGGTTTAGAGTGCTCACTGCTTTTGCTCTGGTTCCCAGTGCTCACATGGCGGCTCACAGACTGCAACTTTGGCACCAAGGTCTCTGATGCCCTCTTCTGGCCTCTGACGGTACCAGGTCCTTATGGGGTGCACATACATACATGCATGCACACACTCATACACATAAAAATGAAAAACTTACAAAACCCACAAACATAGATTGGAGGTTGGAGAGATGGCATGGTGGTTAAGAGCATGTGCTGCTCTTACAGATGACTCGAGTTTGCTTCCCAGCACCCAGTTCGGCAGCTTTCAACTGCCTATGACGTCAGATCCAGGGGGATCTGATGCCCCTGGCTTCCACACGCACCTGCACTCACAGGTGTACATATGCACATACACACACACACACACACACCTAAAAAATAAATCAGGAGTCTTTTTTTCACTTTATGTGATTGTTTTTTTATTCGATTGACTTGTTGTCAACTTCTTTGTTCACAGAATCTTTCCTTCCATCCTTTCTTCCTCTCTCTCTCTCTCTCTCTCTCTCTCTCTCTCTCTCCCTTCATCCCTCCCTCTTGGCTTCTCCTTCTTTGTTTTTGAGACAGGATCTCACTCTATAGCCCTGGATGGTCTGGAACTCACCATGTAGACCAGGCTGGCCATCCTCGGCAAACATTTTCATTTGTAGGGTTTTACAGTTAGTAAACACTGTGTTGGGTATAAATCCTTTCAGATGGGTCTTGGGGTACATGTCTGAGATGAACCACAGCAAATGAAAGTTCATTTTACTAGGGTTTTTCTACCCCCTCTCCGCTGTCGAGTCCCTCGAAAATACCCTCCAAGAACTGGTTGCTGATTCTCTTCAGGTGGGAGGTCAAGTGAGGTGAGGACCGGCAGGCAATGGGGGAAGCGCTCTGAAGGAGGTTTTTCTCTGAAGTACCGTTCCAAAAATTGCTCCTGGAGGTCTCAAATCCAAATGAAAGACAAGGGCTGAGAGAGATGGGATCCCCCAAGCCATGTTTCTACAAGTTTCTTCCTCTTTTTTAAGGTCTTGTTAAACTTAGAGAGTTTCTTGTTAAAGTCTGAATCATAAAAGACATGTTAAGAGTCTTATTAGAATTCAAACCTCCTTTTTTAAATGCAAATCTAAATGCCACTTTATGGAACATTTATAATTATGAAAATGGAAAGACATCGCCTCATGTGCAGGGAGAGTCTGTGTGTATGAATATTACATTAATGTGCCCACACCAGCTCACTGATCCTGCTGGCAGGAGCATAAAAAATGCTTGAGTGAAACTTTTATTTAGATGCTAAGACTCCAGGCCCCAGCGGGGTGACAGAGACAGCCCCTGTGAGTTGCCATCAGAGACAGAGCTTGAATTGAATTACCCAGGGGGGAGGAAGTAGTGATGAGCGCCGCTTCGCTTATTTAATTTCATTTACTTTCAGTACATTATCAGCATGAGGCTGTTCTCTCCCCACCAAGTGAAACCCAAGAACGCCACCACCAAGAAAACAAAGGCAGAATGCAGCAGAGACAGCTGAACTCCAAGTCACTAATTCTAGGCCTGCAGGGATGGTACCATCCCACCTCCTCTCCCCCAGAGTCAGACTCAGCTTGCTAAAATCTGGGCCCTTGAATGAGTTGCTGAATTTCTCGCTTGTTCACCAACAAGATCCCGAAGAGCCATGCGGTTTGGGGATGATTTTTATACGCTACGCTTTTGTATGGAAACAGTTAGATGTGTTATGTTGCTTTCTTACACATAAGAGGGTTTTTGTATTTGTGAAATATCTCACTTAAGTTTCCCTGATGCAATGTGGGGTGGGGGAAATGAGATTGTAGAAGAAATTAAGAATGCTTATGCAAGTCCTATAAGTCTCTATGCGATTGTACAGGCATGGCTGTGAGTGAGTTCAGTGTCAGTTGCTCCCCATGTAGAGCTGACGCTAAGCTCAGCCTCGTTAGCTCACTGAACTGTCAGCCCAATGCCACCAAGGCTGGAAGCCATTGTGTCCCTTTCACTGTCTCCTCTTTTGGACTCGTCCGGGGCCCGGATCAAGAACTGGCAACCCAGGAATGCTCATGGTTAGGCGCACTAAGGGAGGTGAGGCAGGAGACTTCTGGACCCGAGTCCACACCCACTGTCCAACAAATGGCTCTGTGCCATACAGAGACTGTCAATGTTTTCCACGGTGATGGGAAAAATAGGAAGAAGCCACAAACAACTGTGTAAGTTGCTATTCAAAAGGCAAAAGCATGGATAGTTACGTGTAAAATTGTAAAAAGAGACACTTTTTTTTTTGTCTATTACCTGAATAGAAGCTACCGCCATCATAATGAAAAAAACTAGAAACTGTTTCAATTTATTGGTAACAAATGGTCCTCATGCATAAACCTGTGCATGTATCACATTGTATCAGCACAAAACAGAATTTCATTAGTGTCACAATCGCCCTCCACCACTACACTTAACTAAATCTCTCTGAGCAACCCACATAAAGAAAATATTCACTTAGCTGAAGGATGTTCAGCCATAAAGATAAGATCAACAGAGACACGTGTTACTTAGAAGTGATGGCCGCCCAACTTCCATGGCCAATGAAGATAAAAGAAATTCACAGACATCCTTCTCTCCTCATCCAGATCCTTCTAAACCCTTGCATCCCACCCAGAAACCAACTCTGCCATGAAAAAATGACAGGGTAGAGCTCCATCTCTCAGCGCTGACTGCGACTCTTCAGTCAGCCACTCAGGGCAACAATGGGACCTTTGGAGTGTGATACATTTCCATAAAGCAGTCAATAAAACAGACATGGGAGCTTACGTGCGTCACGGCCTATTTAACCAGCTGGGTTCTAGCCCACCGAGAAAAGAGAATTGGAGAAATCAGTTGGCAATACATAGCACAAGGCTAATAGCACAGGAGACCACCCGGTTCCCCTTCGAAAATGCTGCAATCCTGGGAGACCAAACCAGGTGCCCACCAACTACTACCATAGGCGGTGGGTGTGGCCTCCTGCTAACTCAACAGGAAAAGACCAATGATTTTGAAAGAAAGTGTGTGTGTGTGTGTGTGTGTGTGTGTGTGTGTGTGTGTGTGTGCGCGCGCGCGAAGTGTCTGTGTGTGTTTTCCAGTTCTCTGCCAACTTAAATTGTGGACTTCTCTCATCACTCTTCTTTCTTTTAATTCAAGTTCAACTGTCTTGAAGAGAAACCAAATCCACCCAAGCCTGAAGACCGCTAGCTACCAGCTTTCAGGGTGGATGGCATTGGGGGTCTGGCTAGATGAAACTAGAGAAAATCTGGTGTTTGAAGGCTGGGAAGGGTCAGGTTCCATCTCAATTCCAACTCACTAACTGGAGGCATCTGTCTGTCCACTGTGCAAAGACACATACTTTCTTTTTAAAAAATATTAAACTAAAATGTATGTCTATATGTATGTATTTATGTGTACACACACACACACACACACAAAAACACGGGTATATATTTTGTAGGAACCCCTAGTGGCCAGCAGAGGGCACTAGATCCCTCTGGAATGAGTTACAGGCAGTTGTGAGCTGCTGGGAACTAAATATGGCTCCACTGGAAGAACAGCCAGTACTCTGCTGAGCTATCTCTCCAGCCCCTGTGGCCTTGTCTTCTAAGTTCCTTAATCCTTGTTCTTAGTCTCTTGCTTTTCTGGGTTAACTTTCCCCCCTTATTCTCAAGTTTCGGGAACCAGTCGATGGTTGTCTATCCGAGGTAGCTGTCAACAACCGTGCGTCTCCTGCGATGCGTCTCCTGATGCTGAGAGAGAAGCTGCCTTGGAGGCTCTTCTTCTGTTTCTCTGTGGTACACTCATGTGATGTTTCACCTTCTGTGGTCCTGCTGATATCCACTTGGGTTTGCACTCAACCCACCACATCTTTCTGCTTTGCTCACTAAGGGATTTAGGTAAACACAGGAAAGGTGAAAAAGTCTAAATCGTTACCAGTTGACTTTGGATGTAAAGGTTTCAAAGACAGAGAGAGCCCTCGACAGATGGCTTTAAACTGGATGGATGTGTTTGTGGAGACAAAGCCCAGTGCAGACGGAAGGCAGGGAGTGGACACAGCCCAGCTAATCAAGCTCATCTCCATGGGGACAAAGCCAGGCGACAGAGCAAGGTGACGGATTTAGACATAATGGTGACTTGACGCACTTACTAGTCACCAAAGACAACATTCAGAAAATCCTTTTTTCTTTCTTTTTTCTTTTGTCTTGTGATGTAGTGAGAGCTAACCTAGTCCTTGTGATCCTCCTGTCTCAGCCTCCTGAATGCTGGGATTACAGGTGTGTGCCACCATGTCCCCTTTAGGGCCTGTATTTCAAGAAACAGAAGCTTAGCGATACTTTTTGGCGTACTTCAGCGGTCTGTAAGGTCTCAGGTTGTTTTGCTTTCTACTTACGCACAATCTAAGACGTCAGCAGACATGGAACAAAATAAAAGTTTCAGATCCGGCAATAGGGCACACAAGCTAAGATTGGAGGAATATTATCAGAGGAAGCAACATGGACCTCTTAAAAAACTCTCTGTGGTCACCAAGGTTTGTAAGGCCTCCCTGCTGGCTGTGAGGGGCACCCTTCCAGAGCGTAGCCCGTTAAAGCACTGGGCTCATTTGGGAATTTTGGCACAGTTTAGTCTAGGAAGAGATCTTAGTTTAAAAAGTTTATTCAGGAGCCAAACATACACACTGATCTCTTTTTGTGGAACATTCCATCAACAACGAGAAGACCTGATGTGTTCTGCAGAAATGAGGAATATTTAGAGGGTGAAGGACCTTCCTATTCTTACAGAAAACACAGAAGGGGCCTGCGGTCTCTGGGGGTGCTCCTCTTTCACATCTTCCCTTCCCGTAGGGTTTTCACCCACGTGCAAGTACTAGACAGAGCTCCTGCAGCTCGAGGTGTGCTACCCTTGACACAGCAGGCCGACGGCTAAGTAAGTGCTAATGTTCGGCTTCCTCCGGCTGGTGCGAGCGCTTCATCTTAAAGGGTGGATAACTTAATGTAACTGTTGCTTCTCATTCACGGCATCCTGACGCATTCTGATGAGTCGAAGGGCATGGATTTTTGAATCATTTTAGAATAAGAACAGATTTGAAGTTTCTCTAGAATAATGTCACTCATTTGCATTCTGATATGCTTTTGAAGGAGAAGAGTCAATTAAAGGAAGCCATGATTTATCTTAGTTATGCTGCAGCCTGTAGTCACTAAACAAATCTTCACTTTCATAATTGATGCAGTCAAGGATTTCCAAAGCACTTTATTTCTCCGGGAAAAAAAAAAAAACAAAACAACAACAAAAAACTGGTTCCTTCAGAACTGCAGTTGATCCACAGAAGTGAGCTGAACATGTGGATGCCAGAAAGACATTGGTTATGGCATGGAAAAAAGCCATAGAATCTGCACCATCCAAACCAGGACTATTCTGATGTCTATAATGCAGCACCTACAACCTCTTCCTTCTTCTTCTTCTTCTTCTTCTTCGAGACAGGGTTTCTCTGTGTAGCTCTGGAGCCTTTCCTGGAACTTGCTTTGTAGACCAGACTGGCCTAGAACTCACAGAGATCCGCCTGCCTCTGCCCCCCAAGTGCTGGGATTAAAGGTGTGCGCCACCACCGCCCGGCTCCACAACTTCATTTTTGTCTCAGGAATCCAACCGTGTCTTGTGTTATGGTTTGAGTTTGAAATGTTCCTCATAGGCTCATGGGTCTGTATACTTTATCTCCAGATAGTGGCACTGTCTGGGGGGGGGGGTTTATGAACTTTTAGAAAAGGGAACTGGATGGCAGATTAGATGCCCCAGGGTGGGCCTTTGGGGGTGATAGGCCAACCTCATTTCTGGTTTGGCTTTCTGCTTCTCTTGCCTGGAATACTCTCACTGCCATGAACGCTGCCCTGCGTTCCCCACCACGATGCTGTACACTTCTGAGACCATGAGTCCATACGCTGTACACCCTTAAGTGGTTATGTTTGGCATCATAGTAGTAAGAAAAGCAACTCGTTAACTATGGAACCACAAATGACCTGCAGTCCCTTGAGGAGTTAAACCCCAGTAAGTGAAGACGGCAAAGTAGAGAAGGGTCTTGGTACCAATCCACACTACAATCCTCTGAATGGCCTTGTCCTTTTAAAAAGGAGGAAGAGCAGATTTAGAAATGTCCAATTATCTTTTTACAAGCCTTATAGTACATTTTCACCCCATCCTGAGGCTGGGCACCATCATGCACACATCACTGGAGAGCCTATTTTTTTTTTTTGTTTGTTTGTTTGCTTTTTGTGTTATTGAGACAGGGTCTCTCTGTGTAGTCCTGGCTGTCCTGGAATTTACTATGTAGACCAGGCTGGTCTTGAACTCACAGAGATCCTCCTGCCTCTGCCTCCTGAGTGCTGGGATTTAAGGCGTGCACCAGTACACCCGGCTTGATAGCCTATCTTTAATAACAGATGAAAAAATTTCATTTCCAAATCCTTTTTTTTTTTTGGTTTTTCGAGACAGGGTTTCTCTGTAGCTTTGGAGCCTGTCCTGAACTAGCTCTGTAGCCCAGGCTGGCCTCGAACTCACAGAGATCCACCTGCCTCTGCCTCCCGAATGCTGGGATAACAGGCGTGTGCCACCATCTCCCGGCTCCAAATCCATTTCTATACTACCCCACTGAACTATGCGGACATGGAGAACATGGGCGTGCACTTCCGTGGCAGAACTTGTGCTTAACAGGCATGATGCTTTGGGTTCCATTCCCAGCACAAAACAGAACCCCTAAAATCGCCCACTATCAACAACAGGAAAGGCAAAAACCTACAAACGCAGAAAAGGAAACACGAAGGTAAGTGTTTCACCCGGGTCTGCCATCACTTTTTCAGGCTGGCCTTGAACAGGAGCCCCTCCCACTTTTGCTCAAGTGCCCGGATTACAGGTACACAGCGGGATTACCCGCTACTTCTGGCTCTCAACTCACCATTTAACTGGCCCACTTCCTACCCATTCAACACACGGTGGCCAGAAGTTGTCTGGCTAAAATGTGGATCTGGTCTCGTCACATCACATTCCTGTTTATAGCCCCCCAGGATTCTCTATTGCCTATAAAAACACCTCCGCATAAAAACAGCTCCAAACATTCGGTTGTATACAAACTTCTGGTTTCATCTCTGAACCTTCCACCTCCCAGCATTCTGGGGACGATGAATACCAATCTCTGCTTTCAGGAGCCTGTCCCAGGCACTTTACACCACCTAACCTTGGCCCATACTGCTTTGGCTGTTCGGCATTTCCTCTTTCTCGGCATTTCATTTCCTGAGCGGGAAGACCCCATTCAAATGGGAATCTGTGTCGCTTTCTCTGTGTTCTCCACGTAAAGTCACACACTCCTGTTCTGGGCGCTCGTATAATTTTCCGTAGTGAAGTTTTATGTGACAGTCCGGGCTTCCAGGGGCCATGAACTTTACTGTAACATTCTCTATGATTACATCTTTGCTGAGTTTTAGACGAGGCCTGGGTTACATGTAAAGCCTTGAACAGGATACAGAAAAGGTACTATTCCCGGGGGAAAAAGAATATAGCTGTAGGCCAAGGCAGCAGGCACAAGGGAGGAGATGAACACAGGTCTTGTACTCAAGGGAAGAGAGCTGACGCCATGCTGGAGAGGGCGTGAATGAAGCATTCGTGCCTAGAGGAAGATGGGCAGTGTGACAAAGATTCTAGCACTAAGGGCGACATGCCAGGGTTTACACGACAACCCTCCCGAGGAGGAGGGGAAGGGGATGTTGGAGAGGGAACTCGGACCCTGTAAATACCAGAGACTCACTGCAGGTGTACTCTAATTACACCTTGTCGGCTCGATGGAAGATTAAGAAGGATCCTTCTCTAGAGCACACAGAAACTCAAGGAGTCCCATGCTGGCTATTTAATTTCTCGAAGCCTAAAGAAAAGTAGCCGGTGGGAAATGTGTCCCTTTGATAGAGGGCAGCGCAAGTCATTATTTACACACCTGTTTCTCTCTGTATCCCCAGGGGTCTGGTATACGCACAGTAGGTGTCGGATACATTTCTGCTAAACTGAACCGAAAACTACTTCTTGCCTAAAGGGACTCTCGGTCTAAGAAGGCAATATGGGGGTGAATATTTGCTAGATAAATCATTTTCAAGCTACAAGTAGTAATTTTTGTTCTGCGCTATATTTACTACTTTAATTTAGGGGTTGGTAATGTGAAACAGGAAAGTTAAAAAAAAAAGGACACAGAGGAGCAGAGAGGAAGTAGGGGAGGGGCCAAGGAGCAGAGAGGAAGTAGGGGAGGGGCCAAGGAGCAGAGAGGAAGTAGGGGAGGGGCCGAAGTCATGAGGAGCACAGTGCTGTGTGTGACAAGGGCGAAGGGCTTCTGGGGAAGACTAGAGAGAATGTCGAGAGCTTTAAGAGGAGACAAGGTTGTTGTTGTTTTTTCCACGACAGGGTTTCTCTGTGTAACAGCCTTGGCTATCCTGGAATTTGCTCTGTAGACCAGGCTGACCTCGAACTCACAGAGATCCGCCTGCCT
>CABHPQ010171558.1:6906-25360 GCA_902168405.1 Peromyscus aztecus | reverse complement strand
GAAACATTTGGAGGAGTGGACCCACACCAGATGGTGAGGGAGAAGTCCCAGAGTAGGAGACAGCATTAACATATTCAGATGCTTTTCTGCTCCATGCAGGCCCACTGTGTTACCTGAACCAAAACAACAGCCCCAAGGCAGGGATTTAGCCACCTCTGGATATAACTTAATGGAACTTATGCATATTCATGACAGCATGGCTTTCTTTAAACAACAGCCTGGCCACTTGATGTAAAATCCCTTCAAACAACTTGATCTGTTTCCTGCAAAGACCATTTTCTGAGGCCCAGGGGCCTGGGCACTGACAAGCCCACCTGCGGTGAGCTGGAGGGATGAATGACAGGTGGCTAAGTTCTTGACTTTCTATTTCTGGCTTGCCACTGAACCCTCTGTAGGAGCCCACATCGGCTGGAATGTGCCTTGGAGCCTAGGGCCCAAGCTGAGCACAGCGAGACTGACATGCCTCCCCATCTCCCCTGTTCAGCTCTGGCACTAATCCCTATTCCCCACTGATGGTGATGTTATTGCTGCTGCTCATTCTGCAGCCAGGGCTTGCTGGGGTAGGGAGCCAGCTCAGTGGGAATTCTTCTTCAACTCAGTGGCATACTCTTCTTCAGCAGCCTGAGAACATGCATGTAGTGGGTAGCCATTCCAGCTTTGGTCTGGAAGTTCCAACCCCCATTAAGGCTTCCGTAACTATCACGCCTACAAGGCGGGGCCAAGGGAGGGCCTGAAGACCTGAGATCAGGACGCATGGTGCTCTCTTCTTCCTTGGACCTGGACGCAAGAGGTAGACAGAGGAGGGTTCTCCAGAGAACACCGCCGGACTGAGCCACGTCTTTTCCAGAACCCACCACCTACCTATCCCTTCATTTGTAAGTTACCCACTAAATAAATCTTCCTTTTAACTACGTGGAGTGGCCTAAGTAATTACATCAATACATGCATTTCAATCCCATAGTTCTGAGTAAGCCACAAGATCCCTTAAGTCCTAAATCAAAAAATGTCCCACACATTGATGAATGTATGCTTAGCCATTCAGTGCATTACCCTTTCTGAGGGTGTAGTGTTATTTGGTCTTTAGAAACCTTCTCCCATTAGGAAGCATCAATGGAAGGTAGGGTGGAAAAATGGTGCTGTGCAGTGGTATCTTCTGGATATGACATGGCCCTTGCACCCATGAATTCAGGCCAGATGTGGTCGCCTGCATATGAGCAGCCTAAAATCAAGCCAGACAACATTCCAGCATGGCTGGGGGGGGGGGGGAGACTCATTAGGCTCCACCCCTAGCTGAGGAGTTATTGGCAGTTGATGGAAGAAGAGTCACTTTTCTTTAGGAATGTGGCCTATGGTTGGTTGCCTATGTCCGTGGATGACCACACAGTCCTATGTATATGGGCAGCACTGATTACACTAAACGGATTGTTAAAAAAAAAAAAGAAAGAAAAACATAAAGTTGAAGGAGATGTGATGTGGAGGGGTTTGGGAAGAGTTCAGAAGAGTGAGAGATGGCTAAGATCAAAACACACTGAGCACATCTATGAAATTCTCAAAAAATATGTTTTAGAGAAAACAACAACACTAAATCCATAAAGCTTTGATCTCTCCTATCCTTACTCTCATGTTCTGTTTGGTGATGATTCACTGGGTTTTGGTAAGGATGGTGATGGTACTGAGGTTAACAATGCTATTCCCAGAGCCGGACAAAATCCAGACCCAGCACTGTGAGTGGGTCCACTTTCTGCTTTCTGGTTGCTCAAATTGCATACCATCTCGGCTTCCCCTGCTTGAAAGTAAGGGTCTCCTTTCAAAGGTGCAGTTAAGAATAAAAATGTTACAGAACACTGTCCTCTAAGTGAAATAGTCATTGTTATCTTAATCAGAGACACTATGACTACTGACAAGAGATCCTGAGATCCAGGCCTTTCAACAGTTCTTCATGTCATTAACACTCACTTGAGGTCCTAGCCACTCCATCCTGCATCCCTTCCAGCTCTGGGCAATTCTGTCCCAGTTGACTTGGCCTTGGCCTTTCAGGGAGTGACAGGAGTGTATAGAGTCCAAGACTCAAAGTCAGGGAGTGGTGTTGCCAACTCGTAATTTCACTCTGAGTTCTATCTTTGGAGAATTGTAATTATTATGGACATGGCTAGTTTGGTCTGGGATATCCATAGAACTAAGCTAAGCCCATCTGACCTTGTGGTTTATCCATTCCCAAGCCGCATTGAAGCCTCAAGAGTTATTATAGTTTTGTTTGGTACATCCTGGTACCTAAATCTCAAAGCTTCATCTCTAGAGAAGAGGGCTTGGTTGCTGCTGTCCATCATGAGTTTCCAGAGGTATGTCCGTCCATTCAGAGCAGCAGTTCCTTTCTATTTTGAAGTTTGCCTTTTTTATACACCCTTGATAAGGGATGAGAACTGTGATGCACACGCTTTCCTGGTAGTGGGTTACATGCCCACTTTACAGATTGGAACACTGAGGTTCAGGCTTGCACGGGATTAGCCTAAGGTTACCCAGCTATGTCTCAGGTTCTAAGAATTATTTTTTATGTCTCCTCATTCTTAAAGTCTCAGTGACAAACCCAAGTATAGTTCCACCAAAAGTCACCCCAGGGAACTAATGAGTTTATTGGGCTTACCTACAGAATATGGGTAAGGGGTCAGTGGCAGGATTGTGGGTAATGCTACAACAGCTGTGTTGTAAAGTATCCATGCAGCATGGGTGATGGTTTCCCCATAAAACATAGATAAAGCTCTTTCTCTACTAACCACCCCAAGCCCATGTACTCTAGCACATCCGGAAATATGCAGTTAGGGCAGATTGCATGCAAATGGCTGAGAGGAATGGCTAGAATCTTAGGTTAGGGTCCAGTGACCTTGCCAATCTTCCTTCTGTAACAGATTGTTAACAGTTGACAAGCCTGATCATGATGGCCTCTTGCAAGCAGGTGCAGTTGATCTGACCAAGTGGTTATTTTGCCCCGGGGATGGCACGTGTTTTCTGACTCCCACATGAATGAAGATTTACAGTAGTAGTTTGTGCGATTGGCATTTGTATTCACTTTCTCATACAACCCCACAGAGTCAGACCCAAAGAAACACACAACATATTTGAAAGGTGTAAGTCATTCTCCCTGGAGCAGACTTACCAGGAAAAAATAAGAACTATGTTTCAAACTAGCTTTGTGCAGGAAGTTCTGCAGAAAGTCCCCCTAGAGAGGCATTTTAGAAGGGACTGGGTGTCAGAGCTTGCAAAGCCCCTCTGGGGTTATTATATATGACACTAGGGGAAACTTGCCCTCTCCTCAATGCTCGTGGCCTTTTTAGGGGAACATATTTGTCCAATTACTCAAAGGCTGAGTCCTTTGAGAAAAATGTACCCTCTGAGCACACTGCTTTGTATTGATTCTTCCGGTCAATGGTGGGGATGATTCATTTACCTACCAGTGCTTGGGAACTTGTGAGGAGTCTTGCATTCAATCAAATTGGGCTTGGGATTCTTTTATTACTAATATTATTATTATAAGTATCAAGTTGTACTATTCTGCTATTTTCTCATCTCTTTAGGAAGGAAATTTTTTGTCAACTAAGGATATGTGCCACTTTTTACAACCTAAATATAGTCTCTTAAAGATAAAAAAAAAATGTAAGGCCCACAAGTGCCTATTATGAAACTACTCACAAGGAAACAAAAGCCAACCAAACAAACAAAGCAACACAGTGCTGGAGACTGGCGCTATGACACAGTAGACAAAGTGCTTGATATGCACACATGTGGACCTGTGTTCAGATCCACAGCATCAACATAAAAGCTGGGTTGTGACAAGTGTCTGTTCCCATTGCATTGGAATATAGAAACAGATTGACCCTTAAGACTTGATGGCTAGCCAGTCTAGTTGAATGACTACCTCTAAGACAGTGAGAGACTCTGTCTCAAAACTAAAGTGGAGGGTGATAGAAGAAGGCATCTAATGTTGATCTGTGCCTCCACATGCCCAGGCATGGAAAAGTGAACCGGTGCACACAAGTGTACACACACACACACACACACACACACACACACACACACGGGTATACACATGGACATACATACACACACACACACACACACACACACACACACACACACACATGAATAATTGTAAAAAGAGAAAAATAAACCAGATTTTGCTGTGCATAGGAAAGTATTAAATAGAATTCCAAATCCAAGCTTTCCCTAGAGGCAGAGAACTGGCAGGCAGTCTCTGGGCCCTCAATTACTAGGGTATGTGTGAATTCTTTCTCTGTGGGTGTTCATATCTGCAACACATTCCAAGTCAGAGTCCAGTGTGACAGCTGGTGTGTGAAGCCTGTATCCATAGGCACAGCATGTGTACGAGACCCCAGGGAATAGAGCAGAGGATGTCTGGCAACCTGGACCACTGACCAGATACTGTAGGCTAGCCTTATATTCTAAGATGGGCTGCTGGCTCCCCACCAGGATAGAGGACTCTGAGTTTAGCGTTATAAGTCAATCACTGCTTCCAAGTCCCATCGTCATTTTCCAGGTAGATTGCCCAGCACCTTGCTACTCACACAGATTGCCTTGGTAAGATCATGTATGTGAGAAATCAAGGCACATGTTCCAAACATGGCAACCTATGCGTGGCTAGTAAGCATGTATGCTTGTCTGGGGTCATCATAGGTTTTAGTGGATATACTTGACGTTGTTTTGTGTTTTTTAAAATTTTCATCGTTTGTTCTTGTCAGCATGAGCAGCACTAAAATTAGTTTTAGGTGTGTCATCAGGATCTTTACGGCAAAAAAAAAAGGAAATTATTCCATAAGACTATTCTTTATAAATGTGAGCTGACATGTTGGGACTGTGTTGGGCAATAATACCAGAGCTGACTTGTTTCCTAAAAGCACTATGCAGAGCAACAACAAAACTCTTAATGGAAGCCTGGGGTGACTCAAGAAAGCTACTATGGGAGATTTAAAAAGGCATGGCCCTCTAGAGTTCGAGTGAGCAGTAAAAACCAAAAATTTGCTTTTATTAATTCCCTCCAATGTGTATGCTTTTTAACTGGGCCATTCACAAAGATGTGTTTGGAGTGGAGGGAGCCCTTTATGGCTGGATTTATGGGCACCCGAAGTCTGACAAGCATGCCTCTAGCACATCCTGCTAACAGTTCCCAGGGAACTTTGTCTGGCAGCAAAAAGAACCAAAAATGTGCTTCTATAAATGAGCCCTAAAACATTATGCTTATGTGACCTGTCTCCTAGGAATAACCTTCTCCACCTCCGTTGGCTCAGTGGACAGTAGGACCATGCAGGTGTGCTAATTCACTCTCTCAGAACCAAACCCCAGGAGGAGAAAGCTTGTCCCGAGCCTGTAAACAAAAGTCCTGCAGTCATGAGGAGCAGAGCCCCATCCTGCCCTGTTCCAGAAGGAAGCTGAAGGGACTTCCGACTGATTGATTCCTGTCTTCTCTCTCTCTGAGTCATCAGCCTCTTGGTCAGCTCACTCTTGAGGCTAGTGGCACTGGCTTCTTTATCCTGTCCTGATGTCCTTGTGCCAAAACAGGTGTGTGCACTTGGCTTGGCTAGGTAATTCATCCCTGTAGTGTGTGGTTTATCTTTCCTTAGGTGGCTATGCGTCTGGTTCCATTTTTCACAGACGTTTCAGATCTTTGCCTTCTTTTGACCGAGTCCAGCTACAGTAGCTCATCCTGGAAAGCTTCTTCTTTATGCAATCTTCCCGTTCAGAAGAGCTAACACTGAAGGCGATGGCTGGTTTTGTGTGGATAATCCCAAAACAATTATGTGAGAAGGTGGAGGGATGGTGGCTGAAGCTCGAAGTGTAGGAACTCTGGACTTTGGGATTCCTCAAGTGACCTCAGGTCGCACCAGCTGGCATGCTGTACTTTCCTATGCAATATTACTGCCCTAGTTTCCATGCTCTTACTGTGACAAATACCCTGAACAAAAGCAACCAAAGGGAGAAAGGGTCACAGTTACAATTATCTGGTTTACAATTCCAGTTTTTATTCCATCATTTGGGAGAAGTCAAGGCAAGAACTCACTCGACTAGTCATCAAGTGCACAGAAAAAAGCAAAGAGAGACAAATGTCCCCAGGCTGCTTTGCTCAGCTCACTTTCTGTTTTTATGTAGTTCAGGGGTCCAGCCTGTGAAATGTGCCAACCATGATGGCCTGGGTCTCCCTACATCAATTAGCAGTCAAGACGTGGTCACAAGCCAACTTGCTCTAGGTCATTTCTCATTAAGACTCGTTTGCCACAGGATTATAGCTTGTGTCAATTTAATAGTTAAAATTAACCATCACAACTACTCATTCTAGGATGTAATATGATCACAGAGTCCAGGACTTGACAGGACAGCAATCTCTAAGAGCAACAGCCAAAAAGAACCAGGACATGAATCCCCCTGGGGACTCTTGCCATGCAGGAAGATGAGAAGCACTTTCCTACTGTATGGATTTTGACACCTTCCAAAGAAGTGTTACCTAGATTGTAAATTACATGCAGAGGATTGTCTGTGTATAATTTACTGTGTGCCCCACTATTCCTGGGAAAAATCAAACAAATTTCTGCTTACCCCAAATAAGTAACTAATGACAGAAGAAAGTAAGGCTGCCACCAAAGTCTAACTTAGCGTGCCAGTGAGCTTTATTGGGGTTACATACAGGAGCAGAAATGATTCAAGGGGAGCTGCATTACCAATCATCCCCTCATGGGTGGTGACAGCTCACAAAAAACCTGGAGTGTACTATACAACCTGCAGGCAGCTCATCATGTTGGAACGTGTTTTTTCCAGGTAACTCAGCTCGTTTGAGCCTCCTCCAGGCAGTTTATCTGGTCTCTGGCTTGACTGGGTATAGGCCCCTCTGCTGGTTTCTGTCTTTTTCAGGTGATTTGGCTGATCTCAGGGTGTTCTCAACAATCCTCACTGCTCATATTTACTTGAGGGAGGGAAAGGCTTAGTGAATCTGGTCAGTTTGAGGGAGTTCCTGAAACCTTTGAGTTGTTAACATCCCAAGCTTATGGGGTTCTCTGCAGGATGGAGAGTTCTACCTCTCTTTAGAACACCCTTTGACTCAGCATTTGATTAGTGAGTTTTCCCTCAGGATGAAAGGTGGTATCTTGGTGGAATGTGCTGCACAATACTGGCAGACATTGTAAGAATATAAATTCTGATTCAGAGCCTGGGTGATTCTGACCCTGGTGGTCTAGAAGTCATACTTAAGTAGTTAAGCCCTCAAACTATGTTATGCTAGGTGGTGGTGACTACTCTTTCCAAGCTCTGACGATCTTGAAAGTGAACCAGGTGACATCGGTGCTGTACCTTATCTAACACTGGGACAGGCCCTAAAGAGACCTCCTCCTGCCTGACCTGGATATCCTCCTTTCTGTTCCAGTACATTCTGTGGATGTATCTTCTTTCCCTTCTATTCTCATCAGTTCTCAATCATCTTGTGACATTGTAAAATCCTTGAAGAAAAAGTGTTGCCCTGTTCATCTTGGAATCTTCAATAATTAATTGACTAGTTAAATGAAGAGAAATTTGATTTTGAGGCATTTGTCATCTTTTGTCCTATATACTTTCTTACTAGAAGTTTTGGCCAGTGTGAGATATCAAAATGAGCCAAATGTGATGGCCATTGTTTTGATCGCAGCACTGGAGAGAGGTTGGTTGATCTCCGAACTCAAGGCCAGCCTGGTCTACACAGTGAGTTGAAAGTCAACAGTGCTGTGGAGTCCATGGTGGCAGAGAAGGCAGCAGGGCAAGAGCCTGAGGAGGCTGCTAAAACTGTGTCTGCAGTTAGGACGCATGGAACAATCAGGAAGTGAATGAGAGCAGTACAACCTTAAGCCACACCCCACTTACTCACTTCTTCCAGAAAGCCCCACCTCCCCAAAGTTCCACAGCCTTCCAAACAGCTCCACAGTCTGGGGATCCTGTGTGTAAACACATGAGCCTTTGGAGAGGCAATTCACATTTAAACCACAACAGGATTGATTAATCTATTGACTTACTAATTAGTAAGTAAATTGAATGATTGGTTCCTGCCTTTTTTTTCTTTCAATTTAGTTCAATATATTTGTTTTTTTAAATTCACTTTGAGAACCACAAGTTCTGTGTTTATGGAAAAGTGTTGTCCCAGTTTCAGACAGTAAAGTCATTGGAAGGTCAGGAACATAATCTCAGCTTCACTTAGGAAAACACTGAGAAGTGTCACGGGAGCTGGAAGTTGAGATCCAGGGGGCATCTAAGATGTACTGATTAAAAAAAAAAATCCTTGCTCCTCAGTGTCTTCTTCAGGCCAGAGGCAACAGCATCTTCTAGGAAATTTTACAAATGCATATCTTGGGTTTGACTCCTGAGTTTATCTGTAGAACCTGTGTTTTAACAAGGATGGGCCCAATCCTGAATTTGAGAAGCACGGGATGGAGGGAGAAAGAATTAGGTGTCAGCTAGGCCTGTGGCCGCCTGACTTTGGGCTTCTTTCCTGCATTCACTAAGGGAAGTCTGGTGTCTGGCCTGAGTGAGACAAGGGAGGTGACAGGGTGAGGACAGATGCGTCTCACAGGTGGAACTCTATCACCTGAGATACCTGGACCACAGCAGAGCTCTGCTAGCCTGCAACAGCCTTGTTCACAACAGGAGTGAGTGTCTCAAAGATTCCTGGTTGGAGGGCAAAGGAACCAGACTCTCAATGAGATGGCAAGGCTTCAGCTGTCAACCAGCAGGAGGCTGCTACTTCCTGACAGCAGCAGAGGCAGCCCAGGTCCACCTGCCTACCTGTCTGGGAGCCACTTGTCACAGAAGAGTGGAAAGGAGAGTCACTGCCAGGACTTGGTCAAAACTGCATTCCTTTCTCATCTATAATCATCGGGATGCTCTGAGTGAGGTGTGAGGTCAAAGCTGCAGGTGAACATTTGCCCTGTTCCATCTCTCTCTCAGAGTGAGGGATGTGAGGTTGAAGGTAGCTGCAGTGGGGGCTCTGACTTGTGGAAGTTAAGGTAGTTGACAGAATGTGCTATTTGAGTACTGGGAATCTAAAGAAGAATCGATGAGGGAAACTGGGTATTCTTTACATGTTTAGCCATAATGGACCTGGTTCTTCCATTTAAAGAACAGAGATGGCAGAACCCAGTCCTAGCAGCCATTCTTTCATACTCTTTCAGAAGTCACTAAAGAGACTCGATGGTTTTCCCTCTTCACATCTTTAATATGTATTGTTTCCAGTCATTCCACCCTTAATTTGGTAAATATTGATGGAGCAATAGATTTCAGGCACTATGTTATGGCTGAGGAAATACATAGGGACTGGCAGAAATGATTGACCTTGAGGCTGTACCATGTTCGGTGATGGTGGCAGAGACAACACATTGCTGTCAGTGCTGGGATACAGGTGATGGTACTGCCCAATGTATGCACTACTGAAACCAACAACAGCGATGGTGACGGTGGTACTGGGGCTGCTAACACGTGCTAACATTTGTTACATGTCAGGATCTGTGTTAAGCACCTGCTACTACTCAACTCATTTGTTTTATCATCATCATCCTATAAAGTAATTATTATTATTCCAGTTCTGTAGAGTGGAAGTATAGAAAGGTCATGGACTTTACCCCGAATCACACAGTCAAGAATGGCACAGATAGAAAAGCTTCAAAGCTAATACAATTTTGTTTGGAATAGAGCCTAGAGACATAAAATTTAATGTCCAAATTACATTAAAATCAGTATTTATGAAAGGACTGCTGTTTCAGGATTGGTACTGGATCTAGGAAGAGGGAGAGCCCCCATTGAGTAGTTCTGTTGTCAACAACTCAATACCAATGAGAAATAAGAACACACACACACACACACACACACACACACACACACACACACGTAAGCTCTCCTGAGGTTGCTGATGCAAGGTATTGAAGGAGTGAAATGGGGTAATGAACCGAATCTGGATGTGGTGAGATAAATCTCAGGAGCTTATGCCAGCTGTAAGCTAGATTCTGGTTTATGAATACGAATAGACTAAAGAACCAGGAGAAATAGCATTTCAAGCAGAGTGGGGGGGGGAGAGATGAAAAGTACAGAGTGATTTTAAAAAAATGAGATGGAGAGATTTCTGTGTACAGTACAGCTGAACATCTGTCCTTTGTAGGAGCTGAACTTGGTGGTCACATCTGTAACACAAGCACTTTGGAGGAGGCTCTGGGAAGATCAGGAGTCAAGGTCATTCTTGGTTACACAGTGAGTTGCAGGCCAGCCTGAGCCTGTCAGGAGAGAGGGGAGGGGAACAGTGAGAAGTGGGGAGGGAGAGAGGGAAAGAAGGGATAAACTTTACATGAGGTATAAAGTAATGAAAATCTTGGAATCTACAAGGAAGGTGACTATTCCTCCTCATGTCAACTGTGTGTGAAGACAGAATTTAGTAAGAACTTTCAAAGAATATCATTTCTTCTTCCCAACCTTTGGATCCTAGAAAGTTGTCATAAAATATCATGAAAAGATAAACAGAGACATGAAGAATAAAAGAGGGTGCTGGAAAGCCTAGTACAATGTGTTCATATAAAGACAAAAGTGTGCTAACTAGTAGAAACTGCTGGCATAGAGTGAGGAAAGGCCCAGTGTGACTGAATCTAGAGTCACCTGGGAGAGGTAGGCTTTTGAGCATGTCTGGGGGGGTAATCTTTATTGCACTGAGGTGGGAAGAGCTGCCTACCATGGGTGGCACCATTCCCCTGGCTGGGATCCTGGCCTGTGTAGGTGGAGAAGGGAGCTGAACAGCAGCATGCATGCATCCCTTTCTGCTTCCTGACTGTGGATGTGATATGAGCTGCTGCTTCAAGTCCATGCTGCGATGGGTTGTCCCATGGAACTGTGAGCCAAAATAAACACTGTCTCTCTGAAGTGGCTTTTGTCAGGGTATTTTACCACAGCAAAATAAAGAAACCAAGATTCTCAGCTTGCATCCCAAGGCAAGAGAGTGGGATTTAGATCATGAGATCACTCAAGAGAGCCTATACTGAGGACTTTCAAGTGAATGGGAGCACAGTGTTTGAACTTTATCTCATGCATCAGACACTTAATGAATGACTAAAAGATGTCCCACTATCTATGCAAAGGCTTCTGGTTACTGAAGACTAATATCATCTCCTAGAAGCTAATGTTCTAAATCCAAAACAAATTCTAGCAAAGAAGAATGCTGTGGGATGTTCTGTATGGCAAATGTGTTGCTAATAAAACACTGATTGGCCTGTGGCTAGGCAGGAAGTATAGGTGGGACTAACAGAGAGAATAAAAAGAACAGGAAGGCAGAGGGAGGCCCTGCCAGCCACCGCCAGGACAAGCAGCATGTAAAGATGCCGGTAAGCCACGAGCCATGTGGCAAGGTATAGATTTATGGAAATGGATTAATTTAAGCTATAAGGACAATTAGCAAGAAGTCTGCCACGGCCATACAGTTTGTAAGCAACATAAGTCTCTGTGTTTACTTGGTTGGATCTGAGCAGCTGTGGGACTGGCAGATGAGAGAGATTTATCCTGACTGTGGGCCAGGCAGGAAAACCTTAAGCAACAAATGGTGCCAGAACGTGGGGCAGGAATTTCCACTTAAAACCTGAGAAAGCGTAAAAAGAAGATTCTAAAACAGCTTCCTAGTTGTCTTTCTCAAGTTAGCCGCAGCCTGCGGGCTTGAACTACCATATGGCGGGTTCCTGGCATGTGTGTTTGACCTGCAGTATGGCGGGAATGAGGCATCTGCAAGTGGCACATTAAGCTGCCTCGTGGATTTAGCCTTCGCTAGCACAAAGCAAAACAAAAAAAGAGGTTTTTGTGCTGCACGCTGCTTTGATAGAAGCATAGACCCACGAAGGCTCCCAGAGCTGATGGTAAACTTATCACCACCATGTTGGGAAGCTGAGGTGGGCGGAGCCAGCAGCCACAGCACCTTTACAGTCTTAGAATGCTGCAGTTTAAAGTAACAGGTTCACAATAAGACAGATTCAGATGGAACAAGACTTTAAATGCTTTAAAATGTGTGTAAAAATGTACGTAGGCTTCAAAGAGAGATAAAAAGGAATATATATAGTTATATAAAGAAATAGATAGTTTTGAAAAATGAAGTCTTTAAAGAGACAGTAAAGGTAGTATAAAATATAAGCCACGTAAAGATGGATATCACACAGAGAATCTGCATTGTGTTGTCTTTGGGATTCTTAACTGCAGAGAGATATTTGATTGTAAAGGAAGCTGAGTTAAACCAATATGTATATTTTAAAGATACCTTGATTTCAAAATTTGGATGTAAAGATATGTTGCTTTGGAAAGGAAGCTCTGATTTTGTTTCCACAGAAAGTCAGAGGCTATGGATTTGTTCCAGATTAAGATACATCAGGTTTGACCAGCCAAGACCACCTGAAAGGTCTGCAATGACATCACAGCTCAGATGATCCAACATCCAGAACCATTTCAAGGCAACTGGCTCAGACGATACACCCTCACGGACTACTCCATGACCCTAAAATTTTCTTTGTGTCCCCATAAGATACAGAGCCCCCCTCCAGCAGGAAGTAGTAAGAGAAGCTACGCCCAAATTCCCAAATTATATGTAATTTACTTTGTTAAGGTTAAAACCTTCCTTTTTGAAAAAAAAATGGGGGAAGTGCTGTGGGATGTTCTGTATGGCAAATGTGTTGCTAATAAAACACTGATTGGCCTGTGGCTAGGCAGGAAGTATAGGCGGGACTAACAGAGAGAATAAAAAGAACAGGAAGGCAGAGGGAGGCCCTGCCAGCCACCGCCAGGACAAGCAGCATGTAAAGATGCCGGTAAGCCACGAGCCATGTGGCAAGGTATAGATTTATGGAAATGGATTAATTTAAGCTATAAGAACAGTTAGAAAGAAGCCTGCCACGGCCATACAGTTTGTAAGCAACATAAGTCTCTGTGTTTACTTGGTTGGGTCTGAGCAGCTGTGGGACTGGCAGATGAGAGAGATTTATCCTGACTGTGGGCCAGGCAGGAAAACTCTAGCCACAGAAGAAGATGATTATATTTAACATATCATGTTAGACTTTGAGAAGGTCAGAGATGGACATACAGACTAACTCAGCTCCAGTAACTTATAGAACTCTGAGACCACAACGAGTCTCTCTATTGAATGTATGTGCTATAGTTGGGGATACATAGATAGATAGTAAAGTAGATAGGCAGATAGATAGATGGATTATCTCATATCGTGATCTTTATAAATTTAGTTGAAATAAAGTAATTAAAATGAATGCAGAAAAGTGAATGCTGAATTGTTTCTGGATTTTGTCTATTTTGTTAAGAATATATCCTTAAAGCTGTTTCAGCAGTATGACACTACCAAATATAACTAAAAAAAAAAATCTAGGCAGCAACAGCAGTAAAATGGCTTAAAACTTAGACTGAAATATATTTGGTGATCTACATTGAAGTCACTGAGTCAGCATTGAGTATAGAATTATCATGAAAATGACCAAAAATTATACCTAGTTATTTCTTTCTCTTTATTAAGATTTTTGTTTTATTTTTAAATTGTGGTGTGTGTGTGTGTGTGTGTGTGTGTGTGTGTGTGTGTGTGCGCGCGCACGCGCGCGCGCACGCGCATGTGTGTTGGGGTATTTATGGTAGTAGAGGTACCCAAGGAAACCAGAAGAGGACATAGCATCCCCTGGAGTTGGGGTCACAGGGCATTGTTAGATGTGGGCGCTGGGAACTGAAAACTAGGTCCCCTGCAACAGCAGCAAAGGGTTTTAACCACTGAACCATCTGTCCAGCCCCAAATTAGTCATTTCTGTTGAGCCTTTGGAAGGTTTACCTATCCTCATCTATTCAATCATATGTCCATTTACTCCATACTTCTTCAATTCGCCCCTTTGACGTGGCAGTCACTAACAAAACAAATACTGCAATTGTCCATATTTGCATTGGATCAGTTAATGTGTGAGAAAACAAAGAAAGTAATAATGGATTATGCTGGATGATAGAGGAAAAGAATAGAAAAGATACACCAGAAATATTTGTAGTTCCTATACAAGTCACCCCAAAATTAAGTGGCAGTGATGAGCTCCTTGAATTTAGGGCTTGGCAGTTTATACTGACTCTGGAGGTTGATCAGTTAAACTGGAAGAGGCTTCTTGGCCAGGAGGATGTGTGCCTCAGTAGACAGCAGCCAGGGCTTGGTGAGGGCTGAAATGTGTAAAGGTTCTGCTGGGGAGATGGAAAGTTGTGGTGACCCTTGAAGCTCAGGCTTGAATCCCAATAGAATTCAGCTCCAACGGGAAGGAGAGAATTGGGGCCAACTTTTTTTTTTTTTTTTTTTTTTTTTTTTTTTTTTTTTTTTTTTTTTTGCAGTCAACATGTCAAGATAGAACAGCCAGGAAGATGCACTTAAGTTTTGCAATGTTTTCTCGGTGTGGCTGCAAAGAGAGCCAGTGCAGACCAAAGAGAAGCCTGGGGGAGGTATTGTCTCCAGGAAGGATCAGGAAGAAGATCAGTGAGACAGGTGAAGGGCAACAGAGGCATGGGATGCACATAAGAAGCCAAGGTACCTGAAAATTGTGAAAGGCATTAAAGTGTGGAACTTATACCCTGCTTATTCATGTATGCATGTCCATGTGCACACATAATATCATGCTATACGTATACATACATTTTTTATATTCACAGGTGTGTATGTGTGTACTGTGTCTTATGTGTGTGTGGTACATGAACAGGAGTGTTTGAGAGTGTATGCCCTTACCCATACATGAAAATGCCAGACCAGATGTCAACTTGTCACTTTGAAACAGGATCTCTCACTGAACTGGAAGCTCCTTGTTTTGGCTAGGCTGGCTGGCCAGTGAGTTCTGGGAATCTACCTGTTTCTACATAACAATGTGATGCTTGGCTTTTGATATTGATGCTGGCGATTCGAACTCAGGTCCTCATGTTTGCAGAGCAAGGGCTCTTAGCTGCTGAGCCACCTCCTCAGCCCCTATATAACCATTTCATCAAATGTGGTTTGCTTTGGGAAAGTGTCCAGTTGCATTACAATCGGCTTTCTCTGACTTGTTTTGTTTACAGTTGCCACTGTGATTTGTAGGTTTTGGTGTGGTCTGCTGAGGGTTGCTTGATCACTGCTGTTACTCCAGCATTATGAATGAGCCCAGAATGATGTGCTTCGTGGTGCGAAGCAGCCCATATTATGATAAATAGCCCTGAGCTGTAAAGGGAGAGGGCAAGCTTTCATTCCATCGTACCCCGAAGAGCTGAGCCTTACCTGGTTCTGTAGGTAAACAGCCCCTGTCTCATTCTGATGAGGAAGCAGTTTGAAACTGAATCTAGAAACTGACTTAATCTGACCTACGCTTCAGTGGTTCAAACATGATGGAGTTTCTGATGCTTATGTGGCCTGGGCACACACAATTGGACTCACTCTATTACAGTTTATATCAGAAAGGAAGAAGCAAATAGGCCAGACTGAACTCAGCCATCTTCCATAGTCCAGATATTGAAGGTGTAGGCTACTGCTATATATGGTTCGTCTCTTGTTACAAACAGGAGGACAGGAACTCCATTTATAGAATTGATTCCTGATATACCATACCCAACTGGTAGCCCCCATTTAAACAACTTACCAATTTTCATGAAGATGTCAATGACAATATTCCCTATATGAATAAATATCAGATAATTCAGTGCTTTACAAATTCTGATACTTCTCTTTTGTGTGTACATGTGTGTGCTTGTGTGTGTGTGCACATGTGTATGTGTATGTGTGTGAGCAGGTGTGCTTTGCAAATTCTGGTACACCTCTTTTGTGTGTACATGTGTGTGCTTGTGTGTGTATGCACATGTGCATATGTTTGTGTGTGTGTGCATGTGTTCATGCTGGTGTGTGCCAAGGCATATGTGCACCATGTATATATGGAGGACAGAGGTTCATGTTGAATGTCTTTTTCCATTGCTCTACCTTAGTTTTTGAGACAGGTTCTCTCACATTGAACTTGGAGCTCACAGACTGGTCCAGGCTAGCTGGCCAGCAAGCCCCAGGAATTCTCTTCTCTCCTTGTATGAGCACTAGGGATACAAACAAACCCAGCCATGTTTGGGTTCTATGAGCCTGCTGGGTAATCCTAACTCAGGTCCTCACACTTGTGCAGCAAGCACTCTATCCATTGAGTAAATCTTTGTGTTTTATGTTCTATGAATAAAAATGTTTCTATCACTGGAAAGGTCTGCACAGTACACATCAGCATGAGAAAAGTGTTTTTGAAATCTATATTAAAGGAACCTGATAAATACTATGTAAGTAAATACACACACACACACACACACACACACACACACACACACACACGAGAATATAGAACTCTGTCATCCTATAAAATGTCAATTTTGTGTTCCTATTATTTTGCCCTCAGCAGTCTGAAGAAGATATTTGGAAAATCATGAGCCCCATTATTTTATTTTTACACATAGTTTTCCATTTATTCTTTGAGAATTTCATCATCATGTATAATTTATTTTGATCAGATCCACTCCTTCTCCAACTTTTCTTGAGGAGCAGTTCTAGCAGCTGTGAGGGAAAACCCTCAAGAGGAGCGCCTGGAGATGAGTTGATTCCATGGCATCTCAACAGGAGACATTTTCAGATTCATGTGCCCCAACAATGCTGAAGAGAGGCTGGGGGACATCAAGTCCCATGCAGCAGACCCTGGGAACCAGGGAAACAAAAGGAGCAGCAGCACATGGTGAAGTCCTGCAGGTGCAGTCACCAATTGGCTGAGAGCAGGGCCCCGGTGGCTTTGCAAAGCTTACCATGTGCCGCTAACGGCTCCTGGGCCTGTGAGTTCTATCGAAGGAGCAGAGTCGAGAGTCTTGGTTTCCTTCATGAACGTGGGAAGAGTGTGATAGAGGCTGGAAAGGACTGTAGTGAAGATAAAATTGCAGAGTCACACTCGAGACAGAACCTGCAGTTGCTAGACCCTTGGTGGTGTTTAGAGAAAGAAAGGAAGTGGCACTCTTCGTTGTGTTTAGGGTTGCTATTTATATATGTATCTCTGCCTCCCAAAGTCTGTGGACTACAAAGCTAGGAGGGAATTTCAGATCATGTAGTTATTTCTCTTTACCTCAGGGGCAGGTAAACTGAGGACTAGGTTGCGTAGACTTCAGCCTGTTGGATCTAATATACTCAGTTGGTCTCTCATGGGATTATAATCTAAATAATTTAAATATTCAGAAGAAATTCATATATATATATAAAATTACTGTTTTCATTTCTGAGCATGTATTGATTTTTTTCTTTTAACTCTCCAAACATGCTGAATATTCTTAAGTATAGTTTTGATGTCAAACATTTTAATCATGATGCTGAACTGAATAGTCATGCTTTAAGGATTTTACCATTTCTCTTGACCTGTGGGTCAGTCTGAATTGAATATCTGTCCTTACTGGAAAGGGGTTGAAATGAAGGCACTCTTTCTACCCTCATTACCAAAGGCTTTTCATTGGAAATGGAGGGGAAGTGTTTCAGCCTATTCTTTTCGCTCTGCTATCCATCTTCTGTAGCTACTTCCTCTTTTCTTATTCTTATTCTTCAGCTCTCTCTATCAAATTTCAGGCCACCGGCCCCATTTATCTTCTTTTCTAGCGAGGCAGTAGTCTGCAGCATGAAGTCTACAGTTCTGTGTCCCCAGCCTCATTTTGTATTCAGATCTCAGGTTTTCTCTTTACTGTACATATTCCTGACAACAGCTTGTTTTTTTTTAACTGCATTGCCTCAGTAAATACATGAATATCTCTTGACTACTATTATGAAAACAAAATTGTCTATCCTTTTTTATTCCTATAATTCTTTAACTTTCTCTGGCCCTTTCCCATTTTTGTTGCTTGAATCACTGACAGAAAATATCCTCAAGGTTTCCTAGTTTTCATATTTTGAGGCATTTTTCATTTGACCTCATATGAATAGATTTTAACAAACTTTCATAATAGATCTTACTGTGCATGCGCATAGAACATGCTATTGGCCATTGCGTGGTTATTCTTGGCTGTCTAATCACAGGATTACTGCATTTACTTAAGTTATAGGCTTTCCTTATTGGGAGCATTTGGGGGATGGGGGTGTGGGCAGTAGCTTTCTATGTGGCCCAGGCTTCTCTCTCATCCTCGATCCTTTTCTTCACCTTCCTGTGTGCTGGGATCAGGCTTGTACCAGTAGGCTTAGCTTATGTTTGGAAATTTTGAAATATTGAGCTTTGTAAGTTAAAATGTCTATAGGTAAAAAATTTAAATTTCTCATTTTTCTTTCTCCTTCCTTCCTTCCTTCCTTCCTTCCTTCCTTCCTTCCTTCCTTCCTTCCTTCCTTCCTTCCTTCCTTCCTTCCTTCCTTCCTTCCTTTCCTTCCTCCCTCCCTCCCTCCCTCCCTCCCTCC
>CABHPQ010171557.1:0-37812 GCA_902168405.1 Peromyscus aztecus | reverse complement strand
CTTCAGGCGGTTGCCTGTGACCTACCCACACTGCAGAGGGGAGGGCCATCTCAGTCTACAGATTCCAGTTTCTATCTGATGCAAAACCCCTAGCAGACACATGAGAACAGTGGCCCCTGAGCATCTGTGGTCCACCTGGCACCTATCATTAGCTCTCGCAGGAATTCATTAGTGTGAGTCTCCACTGGCTAGAAGATGGGAGGACCAATGTACCGGTCACCTTTGAATTTAAGCTGAAAAACGATTGGAAGTTCCTGAGGCAAGGTTTCTTGGAGGAAACACCCCAGCAAACCACTGCACCCTCTGGTTGTACGATGTGATTTCAGAGCCTTGGGGCATGGATTCTATCATGTTATCTCTTCCACGTCGATGTGCCTTACTTGTCCAAATAACACCTCTGCCCCCTCTTCCAGGTGAACTATGACCACTTTACTATTGGTCTTTGTGACTCTGAGGGCCATTGCGGCAGTGATCTCAGAAGAAATTCCAGGTGAGAGCAACTCCAGGCGTGACTCCCTTATTCAGTAGTGGGCGAGTGCTGGGATCTGAGTACAGGACACAACTTTGTTCCGGGACACAGTCCCCCCTCCCCGCTTCTTCTGGCCTCTTCCTGGCCCCGCCCCTTTCTAGCTGCAGTGGGAAGGCACCCACACACGGGCACATAAACCCAGAGCCTGGTGCACAAGCATCCACTCCTGGATGCCCTCTAGCAAGGAGAGTTGCTGGGCCTCCTTCACAGAACCCTCTCCTTGGGGGATCTCATTCAGAACTGCTGCAGGGTGAGAACGGGGGGCCGAGAGAAGACGTGGAGAACAAAGAGAAAGGCTGCCAGGGGGGGGCGTCAAAGAGGAGGAAAGAACCTGAGGAACACAGTTGAAAAGTCTGGTCTTTCCTCTAGAAGCGAGGGCACAGCCCTGGTGTAAGGCCCCCACCCCAGGCTCAAGGGAAGGGTGAGGAACTTTACACCGGTGTGGAGATCTGGAACCCCAGGGCTAAACATGTTTGTGAGACCTCCCTCACAGTGCGGGGGACAAGAGGAGACTTGGTCCCTCTTCCTCCCACCCACCCACTGTATCCCAATGCAAAACTTGAGGACTTCAGGGTCGTGGTAAGAAGATTCCCATGGTCAAATGGAAAGACACACAGTATTTTATTCAGTCACTTATTTGGCCTGATTCACAGCTTTTGAATATGTAGATGTGGGCAGTAGCTGGACCTCCATTGGTGATCAGGGACCCACGAATCTCCAGACGCTGGCCGTCACCCAGGGAGATGTGTCCACGTCAGCAAGACGGTCCACTGAGAGGGTTAGCTGGGAGCTTTAACAACCACCAAGTTGGACTCAACGGTGGCCTCCAGCTAGTCCCAGAGACCATCACTGCAGAGCCAAGCTGTGGCCAGTGGCATCAGGGCTGGGCAGCAAATGGAGGTGTTTGCGGAAGGATGGTGGAGTCCGTCCAGACATCAAAAGGTCCAGGCTGGACTCCAGACATTCCTGCCTCACCCCCTCACCCCATCCTTACCCTGCCATGTATTCACCAGCCACATCCATCTTAAACATGTTTATTTCAACCTGTAGGGTCCCCTGAAAGGAAAGGTTCTGTACATTTAAGACCATCCATGAAAAGTGCTGTGTGGAAGACTGTTTCTCTCTCATTCCAACAGGATTTGGGAAACACCACATCTTCTCTATTGACACACTTCATAATTTTTATGTTGTCTAGTCCTGCTCAGATCAGAATCCCAGATGTGACTTTAAAGGCAAAAAAAAAAATGTCTGACCTGTTCTTTCCCCATCTCCTCACCCTTTACCTCAAAAGCCTTGTCCTGCTACAAGGTCCAGCTGAAACCCAAAGCAGACCTCCCAGGGTGGGATGGATACATCTTTGAAATTCTGTATCTCAAATTTAAAGGTTGTGTAGAATTTTGTATGCCCCTTGACAATTATTACACTCCATGTGTTGGATGGTTCTTGCCTCTGTGAGAAAATGTCTCAGGGAAACAGCTTGCTTGTGGCAAGGCAGAAACATCATGCCTGAAGGTACAATGGAAGGGAGTTGTCCACCTCCTGGCAGCCTGGAAGCAGAGAGATAGGCAAGCAGACAGACAGACAGACAGACAGAGACACACAGAGAGATGGGGGACAGTGAAAAAGATGTGCCTTTCAAATTCACACCTCCAGTGATCTATTGCCCTCCAATGAGACCCCACATCCCAATTCAGCTCTGAACTGACCAATGGATGAATTCATTGATGAGGCTGGCATTCTAATAATCCAATCACCTCTCAATAACACTGCCAAACTTCCCACACATAGACCTTTTGTGGGGAACTCATCATATCCAAAATAAATACCCCAATATGTTTTTTTCTAAAAATCTCAAAATCAAACATGTCACTACCCTAAGAACAGGAATCCTGTTTATCTATGGTTTGGCAGCCCCTAGGTGTCTGTAGTTTGAGGTCTTGGCTGTGATGTCTCCCCCCATGCTCCTCTGGAACCCTTTTCTGGCTCTATGGTTTGTCTTGGGGCAGACACCAGAGATCTTGAAGGATGCTGATCTGGAGAGGGTGTTGTGAAGCTTCCTGGAAGTCCCCAGGCTCCCCCACGGTGGGCGGATTGGGATTGGGGCCTCTCAGATGGCTGCATTTCCAGGACCTCTGGGTGGCTTGTGGTCTCTATTACCCTAACATGTCTGTTGTCCTCCCACCCTTCCCTGACAGACCATGACAACTCACTGAGCGTGAGCATCCCTCAACCATCCCCACTGAAGGTCCTCCTAGGGACTTCCCTCACCATCCCCTGCTACTTCATCGACCCTATGCATCCTGTGACCACTGCGCCCTCCACTGCCCCCCTTGCCCCAAGAATCAAGTGGAGCCGTGTTTCCAAGGAGAAAGAGGTCGTACTGTTGGTGGCCACTGAAGGACAGGTTCGAGTCAACAGCATCTACCAAGACAAGGTGTCATTACCCAACTATCCAGCCATCCCCAGTGACGCCACCTTGGAAATCCAGAACCTTCGCTCCAATGACTCTGGGATCTATCGCTGTGAGGTGATGCATGGCATTGAGGACAGCGAAGCCACCCTGGAGGTCATAGTAAAAGGTAAAGGCCTCCCATGTGGATGCCATGTTGTCTGTAGAAAGAATTGGAATGATGTCCTCACCAGTGTGGACCTTGGTGGCTAGCTTTCCCACTTACATACCCATTTTATTCATACCCATTTTATACATATCCATTTTATTCTTGACTTCCTCTGATGTGGAGCTGGTAATGCTATGCTCTGTGGGGTTGGAACCCTGAGGCAGAGCACATAAATGCATCCTGGCATTGGCAGTTTGTGTTTGCCAACAATCCTTGACTTGTTGGGTTTATCAGCTTTTCTTGTTGCTGTGGTCAAATACCCGACAGGAATCAGCTTGGGGGAGTAAGGAGTTGCTTTGCCTCACAGTTTGAGGAGGTACAGTCCACCGTGCTGGGGACTACACGGCAGCGGGAGTGTGCAGCAGCTCACCATACTGCACCAAAAGTCAGGAAGGAAGCGGAGAGATGATCCAAGTGCTCAGCTTGCTCCCTTTCTCCTTCTTCTTTTTGTTATTCACTCTGAGACCCCAGACCATGGAATGGTACCACCTACAGTCAGGGTGGGTCTTTCCTCTTCAGTTAAATCCTCACAGACATACCCAGAGGGGTGTGTCCTACAACATGTGGGCCTTGTAAGTGTGTCCACTTTGCACCTAAGTGGATGAATCAAATACCACATCTGATGTGACCCTAGAAATGAATGAAAGTGGCTTCCGAACATATCATCCAGGCATCTCCTCCTCCTCCACCACCCCTGTATTCTCAGCTTCAGAGGCTAAAGAAATGGCTGAAGATTCACTCCCTGGCCTCCCTTCTCTCTAAGAGAACTCGTTAGGATGTCCCTGATCTACTGGGGACATGGAACTCTCAGTGTCTCCTTCTCTGGGAAAAGAAAAAAGAAAGGTTCTGGAGTGGCAAAAAAATTACCAAGAGACAGCTTTTGCCTTAGTTCAAACAACTTTTTTTTTGTCATAATTATTATAGGTGTTCTAGAAGGAATGCCTTGTGAGGAGGTGGTACGCACCCTGTTAAGGTGGTTGGGTGAGATGGGGTAGGGTAGAGAGGAGAGAGGAGAGAGGAGACGGAGTTCCAGCAAGAGAAGAAAAAAAAAAACATGGAATGGAACTTCAGCAGCTGAGGAATTGTTGACAGCTGATGGCTTTGAAAGTTCAGCCCCCAGTAGGTTGACCACACTCCAGTGGATGGCCCCGCACCATCTATACCATGAGTATACAGGCAACAAAAGTTGGACTCCGTGGGAGGGGTGGATGGAATATTGGGGGTAAAGCTGGAAGGAGTTAGGGAGAGGATTTGGGGTAAATATGATCAAAATACATTGTTTGCATGTATGAAATTCCCCAAGAATTAATAAAATATTACAATAAAGAAGTCAGAGAAGGAAACCGTGTCAGCCTGGACCAGAGCTGTCCAGGGTCCCTTTGATTCGTGGCACTGTTTCTCTAGCGCTTCAGTAACCAGAGCTCGCACCTCACCCCGCTCCGGTCTGTGTGTCCCACAGGTATCGTGTTCCACTACAGAGCCATCTCCACACGCTACACGCTGGACTTCGACCGAGCACAGCGGGCCTGCCTGCAGAACAGTGCCATCATTGCCACACCTGAGCAGCTGCAGGCTGCCTATGAGGACGGCTTCCACCAGTGCGATGCAGGCTGGCTGGCTGACCAGACCGTCAGGTGAGACCCCAGCCCCCAACAGAAGAACCGTCAGAGCTGAGGTCCAGGTGTCAGAGGCCTAGCAGAATGGGGCAGGTGATGGTGTGGGACACGGACCAGTACTTAGCTAACATGAACATGACCCTATGGCCAGTCTAGGTTAGGGATCGGGGTCCAGCCTTGTCAACATCCCAGGTCACCATTATTCTCTCTCCCAGGAGAAATAATACCAGCAGCCTTGTTCTGAACTTCACTACTCTCTTGGCCCGTTTTTTTTTTTTTTTTTTTTTTTTTTCTGTTGTCGGTGTTTCTTTACTTCCGGTTTGTTTGTCCGTCTTTAACTTGAGCGTGTTATTTATTTTTGTATACTACCTTATTTATGTCCCTTTTTGTAAGACAAGACATACGTCAATCAAGCAACTAGACGCATCTTTTTCTGAGTGAGTCCTGGGAGCCCCGTGGCAAGGCAGTGCAGATAGAGGCCTACTTCCAGGACCCCAGAAGAGTGTTCCGAGCCTGCAAAGACAGACTGCCCACCCCATGTGCATCACAGTGCTAGCCCCAGGGCCAACATACAAGGCCTCAGGAAGACAGTTTTGCAAGATGTGGCAGGCCGGGGGATCTTAGGTCACAAGGCCATACAGCACTGTTATGGTGTCATCTCTGTTGTTGAGATGCGACACTCTGATCAAAAGCGACTTGGGGAGGAAAAGGTTCATTTCAGCTTCTTCTAGGTCAGGTTCCATCACTGAGGTAAGTGAGGGCCGAAACACTGGGAGGCAGGAGCCATCGAGGAATGTTGCTTGTAACTTACTGTCTGGCTCACCCACAGGCCCATGCTCAGTTAGTTTTCTTACACATCCCAGGCTCACCTGTCTAGGGATGGTGCCACCCATGGTAGGCTGGGCTCTCCTGCACCAATCATAGATTGAGACAACCTCTCACAGGCATGGCCACAGGCTGATCTGGGCATCCCCTCAACTGAAACTTCTCCAGACGATTCTAGGCTGCGTCAAGCTGACAACTGAAGCTAACTGGAACAAACCACCAAAATCAGTAAATAAAAAATATTGATAAGCCGGGCGTTGGTGGCGCACGCCTTTAATCCCAGCACTCGGGAGGCAGAGCCAGGTGGATCTCTGTGAGTTCGAGGCCAGCCTGGGCTTCCAAGTGAGCTCCAGGAGAGGCGCAAAGCTACACAGAGAAACCCTGTCTCGAAAAACCAAAAAAAAAAAAAATTGATAAGTGAGACAACCATCTAATATGTCAAGAGTTCACATACTGGCTTCAGAAAGAGCTATACTCAAATCCCAGCACTGGAATTTAGAAGCTGTGTGACTTTGAACACATCAAACATTTCTAGACCTTAGTTTAAGTGTACAATAGAGTCCAGCCCCTGCCTCACCTAGTGACTTAAGACTCAATGGTACAAAGTGGGCACCTTGGCCAAATCCAACCCAACACATCCTTAGTTTCTGTAAATAAAGTTAAGTTGAAACACAGCCATGCCCCCTTGGTTACACGCTGTGTGTAGCTGCTCCATGCTGCTCCAGTGAAAGTGCTCACCACAGAGGCCTATGGTTAACAAACCCCACAAGACTCTGGCCTTTTACATGAAAGGTGTCTGGCCCCAGAGAGAGTGTGTTTGGTGCCAAGAATATGCAGTAGCAGGGTCTGTCTCAGTGGTAAGTAGCATTGAGACTGGAGGGGCAGTCGGCGTTCCAAGCAGACTTGGTATCATGCCTTTGTTTCCACCTATGAAGGTGAAGGGTACAAGAACAGTGACCTTGGGCTTCCTGTTTCCAATGTCACACTTCCTTGCTGGCTTCCCAACAGGTACCCCATCCACACTCCTCGAGAAGGCTGCTATGGAGACAAGGATGAGTTTCCTGGAGTGAGAACCTATGGAATCCGAGACACCAATGAGACCTATGACGTGTACTGCTTCGCTGAGGAAATGGAGGGTGAGGCCACACCTCCCGTTAGGAGAAAGCCAGCTCCCTTCAAGATGCGTTTTCCTTCCCCATCACCAGGCTCACATTTGGGATAGCTACACAAGGCCTCTGGGCCAGGGCCCTCGCTCGGTCCCCTCCCGCCATGAAGAGGGATGGTCTCTTGCTGGAATCCTCACTATCCACTTTGGAGGGGTCTCAGTGGCCACAGGCATCTGCAAACCGTCTGGTGCTCCCACCCAACTCCATGTTCCAACGTCCTCTGGGACTATGCCTCTTATCCAGAACCTCAGTATCTCTGGCCAACCCAGCCCTGCCTTAAGGTCAAAGCCAGGTTCAGGACTGGGGTGTAGCTCAGTGGCAGACCCCGGGCTCCATTTCCCACTCAAGAGGGACACCCTAGGCCACTCTGGGTTGGACACCACAGACACATAGTTTCCAGGAAACACTTTCCCAGCCACTCTCTCTCCACTTTCCTGCCCCCAGCTTGAAGTCCTATGTCAGGCCTTTTGATGGGATGTTTGGAGGCCATTTCTCTGTTTCATAAGGGTACTAATTTTGAACATAGTGTTACCCTGCCATGTAGATGACACCCCTCTCCCATCTGCACCCATTTATCACTCTGGACATCCCCCACACTCTCTGAACATGCCTCCCATAGCTCCCAAGCTCCTCCAGCTGGGAGAAAAGTTGGTGGGGACATACCCCAACCTTCTTACCGCCTTCCAGTTCTCATCTCAGGAGCCAAGCCCTCTATTATGTAACAAGCTTTTGTGCTCCCATGTTTGACTAACCCAAGACAAATATAACAGTTGGTCTGAACTGCCACTGAACAAGGATAACCAGAATGAGTCATCAGATAACACACACACACACACACCGACACACCATTCTCAAACAACTTTGGCAGGTTTTAGGAAATATTGTTTAAAAGCTAGCAGACCTAAAATTATCTATAATGGCCCCTTTGGGTACTATTGGCCCTGGTTTGGACGCCAGGACTCTAAGAGGTCAAAGGTGAGGCCTGCTTTTCTAATCAGAATTTGAATTGGGGATGGTTTCCTAGAAACGGGAGGCGCCTGTGTTAACGGAAAGCTCCCCTAGTGGTGGGAGGATGAACAGCAATCACCCGGGCCACGGGTGCTTCTGATTTCACGGTTGCTCCACCCCTTGCTCTTTTGGCTGCTTTTCTGTTTGGGGGGCGGGGAAGGAGGACCTTGTTAGGAGATTGATGTCATCCTACCCAAAAGTCCAGAAAGGAATGGAGACTGGGGCGTGACAGACAAGCAGTGAGATCCTAACGTGGGACCACAGGAAAAAAAGCATAAACCTCCGAGAAAACATGCGCACCTCTTGGGGACACAGGCTGGGTGGGATGGGAGTGAAACCCTAACCCCGTGTGATGTGCCCTTCACAGGCGAGGTCTTTTATGCCACATCCCCGGAGAAGTTCACCTTCCAGGAGGCAGCCAATGAGTGCCGCAGGCTGGGGGCGCGGCTGGCCACGACGGGCCAGCTCTACCTGGCCTGGCAGAGCGGGATGGACATGTGCAGCGCCGGCTGGCTGGCCGACCGCAGTGTGCGCTACCCCATCTCCAAGGCTCGGCCCAACTGCGGGGGCAACCTCCTGGGTGTAAGGACTGTCTATCTGCACGCCAACCAGACAGGCTATCCTGACCCCTCATCCCGCTATGACGCCATCTGTTACACAGGTGGGACTGGGGCTGAAGGCGGGGAGGGGGTTCTACCGCCAAAGCAGGTCCCAATAAGTTCTTGGGAAGGTACCACTGGGTTCCCGAACCCCGCATTTTTAATCATCTCCCTCCCCGTTTTCACTGGTTCTTAAAGCAGAGACAGTGGAGGTCACCGTGTATCCAGCCCTGTATCATCGGATCCCCACAGAACAGCGTTTAAAGCCTATGTTCAAAGAGTCGCTGTTTTCTGGGTTTGATTCCCAGCTCTTCCCCCTTGCTGCACAAAGCTGGAGAAGTCAACACCCTGAACCCCTCTGATAGAGAGGAGGTGGGGCCTGTTAGCGGACAGGAGCTAGCTGGTACCTTCCCTTTTAATCTGGATGCACCTAAACAAAGTGTTTCTGTAAGAGTAAGGGAAAGTTCTGTGACTTCATTTGGAAAAATTAGAACAAAATTTTAAAGTAAGATTTTATCTTCTATTTAACACACTGTAACTTATAATTGATCCCTAATTCTTGGAGGCAAAATTGAACAGCATAAGTTTGGTAAATGTATTGCATACACGTTACAATATGATTGTTGACAACACAGGGGCAGCTCGTTTCTTATTTCACTTCCACAGCCTGATCGAATGTGAAGAGGGACCCCCTCTCTCCCAAAAGCCTCTCTCCACTTTTTGAGCGTCTCACCACTCTGGAAGTACCACCCTCACGCACATTCTCTTTTTTAATAACCCCCTTGTGTCTGCCAGCGCCTCATTTGCCCAGGACTCTGAGGCAGGCAGTTCGCCAACAACATGGCTTGCACAGCTCACCTCTGCAAGACTCAGGAGTCCCCTTTAGCACTGGTTCACATTGTCCCATTAGACACGCATGGGGGCGACGTGGTGGCTGGTGGGGAGGTGGGAATAGGAACTGATTTGATTTGATAGGCAGTGAGCTGGCTGGTCAATACACCATGAGTGTCCCAGCGTGTCTACCAAGTCAGCCAACCTCGCGCTTTTATTAATAAGTTAACTGCATCTACACTGAATACGTGCAGGATTTTTCCTGCCGTTGTTCCCCCAAACAATACACTGTATCAGCTATTGAAATAGCACTTTCTACTGTATGAGGAATTAGAAGCAACCAAAAGATGGCATAAGAGTCCCGCAGTGGTGCAGAGGTTATATAAGGGACTCTAGCATTCTGTGGGAGGTTCTGGAACCACCCTGAGGGTATGGAGGAGCCATGGCACTCAGATACCTAGGGCTTTTGTGGTGGGCAGGGCCAGGTGCCTGGCCCCAGCCAAGTAGGAGGAAGTGGGGCACATTCGGCTCTCGTCTCCTCGGAACAGTCCCAAGCCGAGCACTAACGCTTGCCTTTGCATCCTGTCCCAGGGGAAGACTTTGTAGACATCCCAGAAAACTTCTTCGGGATGGGCGGTGAAGACGACATCACCATCCAGACAGTAACCTGGCCAGACCTGGAGCTGCCCCTGCCCCGAAATATCACTGAGGGAGAAGTCCGGGGCAATGTGATCCTCACTGCAAAGCCCATCTTCGACCTGTCCCCCACTATCTCAGAGCCGGAGGAGGCCCTCACAGTTATCCCTGATGTGAGGGCCACAGCCTTCCCTGAGGCTGAGGAGAGAACTGAAGGGGTCACCAGGCCCTGGGGCTTTCCTGAGGAAAGCACACGTGGGCTGGACTCTGCCACGGCCTTCACCAGTGAGGACCTGGTGGTACAAGTGACCCTCGGGCCAGGTGCAGCTGAAGTCCCTGGCCAGCCCCGCTTGCCGGGGGGTAAGTACACTCCCGGGGGACAGGCAGGGCAGTTAGGTCCACACTCCGACCACAAAGCATTGACTCCAAATGAAGTCACCTGGGGAAACCAAGGTGTATATCAAACAGATGACAGCGCCACGTGGCTCAGAACAAACCAGACCCACTTGAACACCACTGCTCTGGATGACCCCATGGCTTTGCCTGGCCTTGTCCTCCCACCAGGATTAAAAATCAACAGCGTTTAGTGAGCAGGCTGAATACAGCTGCTCTGAGGTAGCCTGTGAACAACAATGCCTCCACATTCCTAAATAATTGAGGAAGGGGGGTCAAAAGGAGAAAGTTATTTTGTGATACGTGAAAATTATCTAAGTTTCAAATGTCAGTGCCCACAAATAAAGATTAGATCAAAGCCACAGCCACTCGTTTAAGACTTTGTCTATGGCTAATTCAGGGCAGTTGTGGCTGAGTTGAGCAATTTGTCACAGAAATCACAGGGCCCACAAAGCCTGTTCTAGAGACAAGGTGTGATGGTACATATCTGTAGTCCCAGCACAGAAGACTGAGGCAGAAGAGCTGTGAGTTCAAGGCCAGCCTGGTTTATAAAGCAAGACTCTTTCTCAAGAAGAAGAAGAACCCGACATAGTTATCTGGTTCTTTCTGGAAGATACTTGTAGGCCTTGGGCTAGGTAGATGGTGTTCTCTGTACTCAGGAAATATCTCAAAGGACGGGGATGTCAATCAGTACAGAGCCCAGCTGATCATGAATGCAAATCTACAAACAGAAAGAACATTCTGGTGTAGTCTCCATAAAGGGCCTTGATGGTGTCCCCACCTGGGATAGACAGATGGACACTGCCATCTCCCATGACACTCACGGCATCACCAAGTAGAACTTCAGGTGGAATTGTCCAGATCTATCCATTTTGTCTAAATGGAGGGGCCAAGCTTCGAACAAGCCCCACGAGCATCAATCTTAACCTCTGTTTCTTTCTCCCCTCTCCTTGCCACCCAGGAGTTGTATTCCACTATCGCCCGGGCTCCACCAGATACTCTCTGACATTTGAGGAGGCACAGCAGGCCTGCATGCAGACTGGGGCGGTCATGGCCTCACCCGAGCAGCTCCAGGCTGCCTATGAGGCAGGCTATGAGCAGTGTGATGCTGGCTGGCTGCAGGACCAGACCGTCAGGTAAAGGACAAGCTTACCATTCCCAGCCCCCACCAAGAAGCCCCCAGCCTGACACAACATCCAACAGGGTGGGCCCCCGGCCCTTTGTGGGTTAATGAACTCACGGGTGATTGCATCGTTCCCTAAATTCCACACACGCCCCGAAGCCAAGGCATGTTCTGAAAGGTGGTGGCAGGAACTGGGCTCTACCAAGTTCTTAGTCATTTCCCTCCAAGAGACAAACAGAAGAAGCCCCTGGAGACCCTCTCCAAGCACCTCCATACCCTGCAGCTTGACAGAGTACCTGCCCTCTTGTGTAGAAGGCTCTCTTCTGAAGTCTGTCAGATGCTCAAGAGACTTGATACAAATACATGACCCAAGATGTGCCTTTCCTATCCTCAGTTCGGGCCCTCACCCCCTTCCCCTTCTCTTTCACAGATACCCCATTGTGAGCCCTCGGACCCCATGTGTGGGTGACAAGGACAGCAGCCCCGGAGTCAGGACCTACGGCGTGCGCCCATCATCAGAGACCTATGATGTCTACTGCTACGTGGACAAGCTTGAGGGTATGGGCTGTATTATCACATTCCCATCTCCAGACCCACAGGGACTAAGGGAGAGTCACGAAAGGGATAGAATTGCCACCACCCACCCAGACCTGCTCCCACACAGCTTTCCAGGTGGGAGAGGCCCACCCCTCACCTCTTTCAATTCAAGCACCTTCTCCCCACCAAAGGCTCATATGATTTCCCCCTCATGTTGTAGTGGGACATTGGTCCTTCAGAAGACCTTGCATTCGGTGGCTGAATTGATTGATTTCTAATAAATAAATGTTAGACACACCTTCTGCCTTATAGAGTCCCGATGCCCATGAACAAACCTGAGGCTGTGAGAATTCCTGTAACCCCAAACCGCTTTATCTCTCTGTAACTCAACACTGGTCAAGTTTATTCAACCACACACCTCCATGAATGTCACCAAATTGCTTTTCCACTGAACTCAATTTGAAAATTGCCAGTGTTCTAGAAAAGTTTAAATATGGCCACTCACCCTCTGTAAGCCTCAGTCCCCCCCCATCTGTAAAACACTGCTGCTTTATACCCACATTCGAGGTTTTTCTGAATATTGAGACCCATAAAAAGTGTAGCAAATGCTGGGTAGGGCCCTGGGTGATATGTAGGTGCTGAGACCCCAGAGGAATGTGAGTCAGGTCCACAGTAGTCACTGAGTTCCGTGGGGAATCAGGGAGCTAAGAGTGCTTGGGGTTTGGGTAGTCAGTTGAGCCACCTCTGTTTGTCAAAGGAAGGATTAGAGAGCCTAAATAAGGAGGGGGAGAAGCCAGGTCCCCAAAGACTGACTAGCTCACCCCAGCTCAACTATGACATTGTGTTTTTTCAGCAAGTGATGGCCCAAATCCCAGGAAATTCCCACTCAGCACAAAGTGGAGCCCCTGGTCTCTATTGCCCAGGATCCCAAGGGATCTAAGGGGTGTGGCCTTGGGGGTGTGACTGAGTGGGGCTGGGACCTATAGGAGTGTGTGCCACATAGGTGGGTGAACAGCCCTGGTGAGCAGGGTAGGGGTGCCAGGAGTTCTGTCCCAGGGCAGTGGGAACAGGACTCTTCTGATGACGCATATGGACCATCACACTGCCATCGTCTCTGTCCCCAGGGGAAGTGTTCTTCGCCACACGCCTCGAGCAGTTCACCTTCCAGGAAGCGCAGGCCTTCTGTGAAGCCCAAAATGCCACCTTGGCCTCCACTGGCCAGCTCTACGCTGCCTGGAGCCATGGCCTGGACAAGTGCTATGCTGGCTGGCTGGCAGATGGCAGCCTCCGATACCCCATCGTCACCCCTCGGCCTGCCTGCGGTGGGGACAAACCGGGCGTGAGAACTGTCTACCTCTACCCCAACCAGACCGGCCTCCCAGACCCATTGTCCAGGCACCATGCCTTCTGCTTCCGAGGTACGGTAGTCACCCCATCTGCCTGGGAGGACTTCCTTACTGCGTCCTCTGTAAATAGTGGCAAAATGGTCCCTACTTCAAAGAAAGTTGCATACAAATATAAATTGGGGTAGTGTATGTGAAACACTTCACATTTGTTTGTATACAGTGTTACATATTGTTTCAATTTGTAGATTCTTGTCAAGTTCTCTTCTTGTAAATACTTTTGTAATGAGTTAATCAAATAATCCTGGCGTCCTTCGTCAAGCACTAGCCACCTACATGCTTAATTGACACATTGTATAGGCACTACCACTACAGTATCAGCCATAGTTACCAGTTAGACAGTCGAGAGTGATATGCTAGGCTCTGATTGGGTGAATTCTCACAGCATCCATATAGGGTAATGATGCCACCCACCAGAATGGAGATTGGAGGCTTCCTGTTTTCAACATAACACATCAAAGCTGAGTGTCCTTACAACTTCTTGAATCCAGAATTACTTTAACTTTTTAAGATTTATTTTTACCAATTTTTAATTGTGTGCATGGAGAGTGGGTACGTGCACGTGAGGGCAAGTGCCCTTGGAAGCCAGAGGCATCAGATACCCCTGGGGGTAGAGTGCAGATAGTTGTGAGCTGCTGTCATGGGTCCTGGGGGCCAAACTCAGGTCCTCTGCAAGAGGAATACACATTCTTAATCACTGAACCATCTCGTCAGCCCTCCAGAATTGTTTTTAACTAATAGGGGAGAAACTGATGACCTCCAACTTTCCTGGACTTCTAGGGACACTTTTAAACTTTATTTTATTTTTCCATTTATTTATTTATTTATTCAGTTATTCATTCATTCATTCATTCATTTGTATTTTGAGAAAGGGTCTCATGTTGCCAAGGTTGGCCTTGAACTCCTGATCCTCCTGCCTCAACTTCCTGTTGCCCTTGTCCCAGACTAGGTCTTTACAGTGGGCAACAGAGGTCAAGCCAGTAAACCTTCCCAGTAAATTTCCAACTGTAACTTCCACCACCCACCCCAGACCTTCAGGGCACTCAAAGATCTTTTTTGTTTGCTTATTTGTCTGTTTGTTTTAAGACAGGGTCTCATTATGTAGCCTTGGCTGGCTGGAACTTGCTATGTAGACCAGGCTGGCCTTGAACCCATGGAAATCTGCCTGCCTCTGCCTCCCAAGTGCTGAGATTAAAGGTGTGTGCCACCATGCCAGGCTTTAAGCCTCTTATCACCCTGTAGAGAAGTTCCGGTTCCTTCCTGACCTCCTCCAGGTCAGGGGCTCCCCCCCAATCAGAAGCTACCCTGCCCACTGCCAATGCCATGACAGCTGTGTGGAATTTAAAGATGAGCCTCTCATTTAGGGAACTGGCACTCTCAGAACCTAGCTCTGCCTTCGAGGTGGGCAGTACCATATTAGATCTTGAACAGAAAAGATTAGCCCTGGTACTTCTAAGCCATTGACCTTGGGCGAGTCACATAACAAGTCCCCACGTGTTAGATGAATCTCTTCTTTATTAAGGTAAAATGTGTTTATAAGCATAAAGGTTTTATTTGGGTCCAGCATATACAATGGACTGTGGAGAGCGACATCCCAGACCACTCAGTCCTAAGCTGCTGGGGACAGAGGTACACCGTGGCATTATACAATAGATACAAATGGCAAACCGCTATCCTGCTGACTTAGAGGTTGGAGTGGGTCAGCAGGCTCTTTGTACTGGCCAGGCGTACCTCAGGACTCCCCTTGCTTCTCTGGTCCTGAAGGGCAGGGCAGGAATGGGCTCCTGTCAAAGGCAGGACCTCACCTCCCACATCCCCTTCAGGTGTGTCAGTGGTGACCTCTCCAGGACAAGAAGAAGGCGGCATTCCCACATCACCCTCCGACATAGAGGACTGGATCGTCACTCAGGTGGGGCCTGGTGTGGAGGCTGTCCCACTGGAGACGGAGACAGCGGCAGGGCCAGATTTCACCACTGAATCAGAAAAACAGACTGAATGGGAACCAGCCTACACCCCAGTGGGTACATCCCCACTGCCAGGTGGGTAAAGCTGGGCTCTGGAGCGTGCCCTGAAGCCATGCACACTAAACCCACACACCTGCCTGATACGGAATGCCCAGGTGAGGGTGGGAGTCTGGTGGGCGGCCTTGAATTTGCTATAGAGCCCAGGCAGGTCTTGAACTTGGAATTCTCCTGACTCAGCATCCTAAATAGCCTGGATTACAGGTCTGCACTACCAAGTCCAGATATAAGCTGTTTTGAAAATACCAACAAAAACAAGGCAGGGTTGGGGGTAATGTAACCATATTTTAAATGGTGAGGGTGTTTTGGTTTTCTTCTTTACTTTTCAGATCCACTTTAATAATAGGCACCTCAGCTTGAGAATTAAGGCATCTTTATAGACAGCACCCCCTGGCCCTCCTGACCTGGAGATGGGTTCTCCCACGCCAACAGCACCAGTGTCATTGGGAGGGCTTCAGAAAACAGTCCCTAATCTTAGACACCCTGCTTCTCTATCAGCAGAGGGTTGGGGGAGAGGCTCGGAATTTGTTGACCAAGACCCCAGGAGACACTGAGGATGGTCACCCAAGGACCACACTCTGAAAACTATGAGTTAGATATAAGAGATAATATGGAAACACTTGAAGGGAGAACTTGGTTCTCTTCAGTGGTGGCCCCCACGTCCAGTGGGTAGTAGAGAAGGTGGCCCTTCGAGTCCCCAAAAGTAGGGTTCATATAGCGTGTGGCCCTGGGGTGTAGCAGGAGCTTCCCAGTCTGCTCTCCTCCTTATATCCACCCATCTGCCCTTCCTTTTCTGTTCCCTTCTTTCCTCCCTCTTTCTCCTGTCTCTTTTTCCTTCATTTCTCTCTCCCCTTTCTGCCTCCTTTACCAAAGCACTTCAACAAATCCCTTAGCTGTCATCTGACATGTGCGCTCCTGAAAGACATTTTCTGTGGGTGGGAAAGAGTTCAGATCACGTATGACTTTGACATGGAGCAGAGTTCGCCATTCCACGATTCACCCTGGCTGCCTTCTTTCCTCCAGGGATCCCTCCCACGTGGCTTCCCACCATCTCAGCAGCAGAGGATCACACTGAAATCCCCTTTGCCCCAGAAGTGCCTTCCACCTCAGAGGAGCCATATACAACATCACTTGCATCGCCAAGTGGGACGGAGCTGCCAGGCTCTGGGGAGGCATCAGGGCCACATGGCATCAGTGGTGACTTCACAGGCAGTGGAGAAGCTTCAGGACACCTTGACTCCAGTGGGCAGCCATCACGGGGCGGTGAAAGTGGACTTCCCTCTGGTGACCTCGACTCCAGTGGCCTCAGCCCCACAGTGAGCTCAGGCCTGCCTGTAGAAAGTGGACTGGCCTCGGGGGATGGAGAAGGAGTGGAGTGGTCCCACACTCCCACAGTTGGCAAGCTGCCCTCTGGAGGTGAGGGCCTAGAAGGCTCTGCCTCTGGAGACCTTAGCGGGCTGCCTTCTGGAAGGGAAACAATAGGAACTTCTGCTTCTGGAGCAGAAGACATCAGCGGGCTTCCTTCTGGAGGAGATGGTCCAGAAACTTCTACCTCTGGAGTAGAGGATGTCAGCAGGCTTCCTTCTGGAGAAGGTCTAGAAACTTCTACCTCTGGAGTAGAGGATGTCAGCGGGCTTCCTTCTGGAGAAGGTCTAGAAACTTCTACCTCTGGAGTAGAGGATGTCAGCGGGCTTCCTTCTGGAGGAGATGGTCTAGAAACTTCTACCTCTGGAATTGAGGATGTCAGTGGAATTCCTACTGAAAGAGAAGGTCTAGAGACGTCTGCCTCTGGAGTAGAGGACCTCAGTGGACTTCCTTCTGGAGAAGAAGGTCCAGAAACATCTACCTCTGGAATAGAGGACATCAGTGTACTTCCTACTGGAGGAGAAAATCTAGAAACTTCTGCTTCTGGAGTGGGAGATCTGAGTGGACTTTCTTCAGGAGGAGAAAGTCTAGAAACATCTGCTTCAGGTACAGAGGACGTCACCCAGCTTCCTACTGAAAGAGGAGGTCTAGAGACCTCTGCTTCTGGAGTAGAGGACATCAATGTGCTTCCTACTGGAAGAGAAAGTCTAGAAACTTCTGCCTCTGGCGTAGAGGATGTTAGTGGACTTCCTTCTGGAACAGGAGGTCTAGAAACTTCTGCCTCTGGCATAGAGGACCTTACTGTGCTCCCTACTGAAGCAGAAGTTCTAGAAACTTCTGCCTCTGGAATAGAGGATGTTAGTGGACTTCCTTCTGGAACAGGAGGTCTAGAGCCTTCTGCCTCTGGCATAGAGGACTTTACTGTGCTCCCTACTGAAGCAGAAGGTCTAGAAACTTTCACCTCAGGAGGCTATGTCAGTGGGATTCCTTCTGGAGGAGATGCTATAGAAACCTCTGCTTCTGGAGTAGAGGGTGTGAGTGGACTTCCTTCTGGAGGTGACAGTTTAGAGACTTCTGCGTCTGGAGTGGAGGATCTTGGTCTTTCTACCAGGGAAGGTCTGGAGATTTCTGCTTCCGGAGAAGGTGTTACTGGTTCTCCTTCTGGAAGAGAGGATCTAGAGCCCTCTGTTTCTGGGGTGGGTGATGACCTCAGCGGACTTCCTTCTGGAAAAGAAGGCCTAGAGACCTCGGCTTCTGGAGCTGAGGACCTTAGTGGGTTGCCTTCTGGAAAAGAAGATTTGATAGGTTCTGCTTCTGGAGCCCTGGACTTGGATAAGGTACCTTCCGGAACTCTAGGACGTGGCCAAACTCCAGAAGCAAGTGGCCTTCCCTCTGGATTTAGTGGTGAGTATTCTGGAGTGGACGTTGGAAGTGGCCCATCCTCTGGCCTGCCTGACTTCAGTGGACTTCCATCTGGGTTCCCAACGGTCTCCCTAGTGGACAGTACCTTAGTGGAAGTGGTCACAGCCACCACTGCCAGTGAACTGGAAGGAAGGGGAACCATTGGCGTCAGTGGTGGGGGAGACGTATCAGGACTGCCCCTCAGTGAGCTGGACAGTAGTGGGGACATCAGTGGTCTCCCTTCAGGAACTGAACTCAGTGGCCAAGCATCCGGGGCTCCTGGAGTCAGTGGAGAAACATCTGGATTTTTTGATGCTAGTGGACAGCCATTTGGGTCTCCTGACTTCAGTGGGGGAACATCTGGGGTTCCCGAAGTCAGTGGGCAGCCATCAGGGATTCCTGACACCAGTGGGACCTCTGAAGTGACTGAGCTTAGTGGACTGTCCTCTGGACAACCAGATGTCAGTGGAGAAGGCTCTGGAGCTCTCTTTGGCAGTGGCCAGATCTCCGGCATCACTTCCGTGAGTGGAGAAACTTCTGGGCTTCCAGATCTCGGCGGGCAGCCCTCCGGGTTGCCAGTGTTCAGCGGAACAACCCCCAGAGCCCCAGACCGAGTTTCTGGCACCATGAGTGGTAGTGGGGACCCTTCTGGCATCACATTCGTGGACACTAGTCTTGTTGAAGTGACCCCTACCGCGTTTAAAGAAGAAGAAGGCTTAGGATCTGTGGACCTCAGCGGCCTCCCTTCAGGGGAGATGGACCTGTCCGGCACATCTGGGACGGTGGGTATCAGTGGACCATCTTCTGGAACAATTGATTCCAGTGGATTGACATCCCCAGCTCCAGAATTCAGTGGCCTCCCAAGCGGAGTAGCGGAGGTCAGTGGAGAATTCTCTGGAGTTGAGACTGGGAGCAGCTTGCCCTCCGGAGCATATGATGGCAGTGAACCTGCCTCGGCTTTCCCTACTGTGTCTCTTGTAGACAGAACTTTGGTGGAATCTATAACCCAGGCTCCCACGGCTCAAGAAGCTGGAGAAGGGCCTTCGGGCATTTTGGAACTCAGTGGTACCCATTCTGGAGCACCAGACATGTCAGGGGACCTTTCTGGATCTTCGGACCTAAGCACACTGCAGTCTGGGCTGATGGAACCCAGCACAGAGCCACCGAGCTCTCCATACTTCAGTGGGGACTTTTCTAGCAGCACTGATGTAAGTGGAGAATCCGTGGCTGCCACAGCTGGCAGCGGAGACGCCTCGGGGCTTCCGGAAGTCACTTTAATCACTTCGGAGTTAGTGGAGGGTGTGACTGAACCAACCGTTTCCCAGGAACTTGGCCAAGGGCCTTCTGTGACATATACTCCCGGGCTCTTTGATGCCAGTGGGGAAGCCTCGGCATCTGAGGACCTTGGTGGAGCTGTGACAAACTTCCCTGGGTCTGGGGTAGAAGCATCAGTCCCAGAAGCCAGCAGTGAGTCCTCCTTGGCTTACCCTGAGGCTGGAGTGGGAGCGTCTGTTGCCCCGGAGGCCAGCAGTAAACTGTCTGGGTTCCCAGATCTGCACGAAATCACCTCTGCTTCCCACGAAGCAGATCTGGAGGTGACAACCTCAGGCATGGAGGTGAGCAGCACCTCATGGACCTTTCAAGAAGGCACCAGGGAGGGGTCTGCTGCTCTGGAAGTGAGTGGAAAATCTACCACTACCTCCAGCGTGGACACAGACACTTCGGGCATGCCTTCTGCCATTCCTGTGGCTTCCGGAGACAGGACCGAAGTCAGTGGAGAATGGTCTGATCACACCTCAGAGCTGAATGCTGCCATCAGCACCACTCTCCCAGAGTCCGAGTGGGCCCAGCCTACCCAGAGCCCTGCAGAGACACATCAAGAGATCGAATCCCCGATCCCCTCATACTCAGGAGAGGAGACCCAAACAGCAGAAACAACCATATCCCTGACAGATGGCCCCAGCCCCTCTTCTCCAGAAGGGTCAGGGGAAGCAGAGTCAACAGTGGCAGGTATGTTTGGGGTTGTTTTCCCTTTCACTGTGTGGGGTGTGAGCAAGTGTAATCCAGAAGGAGGTGTGGTATGGTAGCTTTAAAGTTCAAAGGTCAGCTGGGCAGTGTCAGAGAATATTCTAAACCCCTCTGAGCCTTATTCATGAAGCAGGAATGGTACCAGAAAATACTAAACAGGATAGAGCTGTGAACAAAGCAAGCCCTGAGCTTTGTGCCGTGCTCACAGCATGAACTTGGGGAGATGAGAGGCTTACTTCCATTGGGGTTAGCTCACGTGAGCATTCATGTGTGCCCCCCCCTCCCATCCGTGCTTGGCACAGGGAGACAGTACCTATTTAGGTAGTGATAGAAAGTATGTTCATGCCGGGTGGTGGTGGCGCACGCCTTTAATCCCAGCACTCGGGAGGCAGAGGCAGGCGGATCTCTGTGAGTTGGAGGCCAGCCTGGGCTACCAAGTGAGTTCCAGGAAAGGCGCAAAGCTACACAGAGAAACCCTGTCTCGAAAAACCAAAAAGAAAAAAAAAAAAAAGAAAGAATGTTCACATACCTGTCCCCAAGTGAGTGTGACATGGCGGACAACGTCTGCTAGTGGCGTTTATGTCCAAATGTGTACTTTGTGTGGGGCTAAAACCTGCCCTATCTCAGGGCTCCGTCCTGACTTTAAACTCTATGTCCCCACCCAACCCTAGTCCACCAGGACTACGCTGTACTGTTGCTACACTTCCCCTCACCCTCTCCCAGGCACCAAGCTCCAGAAGCTCTAGACTGGGGGACACCCTGATCCTCCCACAAATTGGGACAGTTTTCACAGTCAGAGAAAAAGTACCCCACGTGTTGGGGGCTGGATGTACAGGAAGGCAGAGTCGCCAGGAGTGAGCTGACTCAAAGCCATCCTCATCCCCGAGCCATGAGGGCTCAGAGGCTGTTCTGGTCTCCAGGCAGCTGGGTTCTTGACACTCACTCGTCCTCTAGGTTCTGTATAGAGGAGCCCTGTGGCCCAGGGACCTACCTGGAAACATGCTTGTGGCCCGTGGTAGACACTGTGACACAGGGGAGCCCTCACTAGCTATGAGGGTACAGACGGGTACTAGACGGACTCCTGCAGTCTCCAGAGCGGGACCCATGCAGAATCTGACCAAGGTCAGCTGGGAAGGAGAGGTGGACAGTGACAGGGACAGAAGGCATAAGTTGAACACGATTCATCTTTCCAGAGCATCTAATTGAAAAGATTAGGAGAAAAAGAGTCAAGTTCAGCCATGCGCTTCGTTAGTAGTCTTCTGTTAAGCCATCGGTTGTCTCGTGGGTAGAATTCAAAATACTTTTGGATTCGAAAGGTAAGATGAGACTTGGAGGGCTGAGGAGATGACCAAGTCAGTAAAGAACTTGTCATACAATCGTGAGGACTTGAGTTCAGATCCCCAGCACCCCTGTAAAAACCTGGGTATGTGGTGCCCATCTAACCCCAGCCCCAGCCAAGGGGGATATCACAAGAGGAGCCCTAGATCTCTCTGGCCAGCTAGTCAGCTAGTCTAACCAACTTGGTAAGTTCCAGGGTTGATGAGAGAGCCTGTCTTAAAACGTAACATGGAGAGCAAGAGAGGAATGCATGAATTGTCAGCCTCTGGCTTCTACTCACACTTACATATGCAAGAGCACTTGCATGCACACATATGCACATACCCACATGAACACACACACACACACACACACACACACACACACACATCCATCAAACAAGCAAACCTTGAGACTTCAAAGAAATGTTAAACTTGGGGTGAATATCAGTAGAGCAGACACTCCTCTCCCTTGGTGAAATTCCTGATGAGAGATGTCTCTCGATATAAAAGCAAACCCCATCAGAAGAGCCCCTGTAGCCCTCCAGGTTTTGGCTGGATCTAGGTCCTCTTCTTGCCTCCCAACTTAGAAATTTGCAGCTGTGACCAGTGGCGTATTTCCCATGGACTCCCATCACCTTAGAGCAGTGGTTCTCAACCTTCCTAGTGCTGTGACCCTTTAATACTATTCCTCATATTGTGGTGACCCCCCCAACCATGAAATTATTTTTGTTGCTACTTCATAACCATAATTTTGCTACTGTTATGACTCGTAATGTAAATATCTGGGTTTTCCAATGGATTCAGGTGACCTCTATGAAAGGGTTGTTCGATCCCCCCTCCCCCAAGGAGTCGTGACCCATAGGTTGAGAACCACTGCCCTAGAGGTTCTGTCTTTTGCCATGGGCCAGGAGCTGGTGAAGTGGGTGAGGAACGTGAGGATCCTCTGATTGGAGGTAGCTCCCCAAAATGAGATGCTCAGACTCCACCTGCCACTGTATGGACACTTCTCATTTACCTCTTCAGCATCCAGTGCCTTCAAGTGCCAGTGCCTTCAAGCCCATGCTCTTGAGTTAAGTCTCTCCACTTCCCTGATGTCCTTGTCCCAGTCTCTCCCTACTAAGGCAGGGGCTCTCATAAAGGGTCTTCATTCCTGAGACACACTCAAAAATGGAGAAATGAATCCTAGGGGAAACCCAACTAACTAGGTTTACCTGATGGCCAGGACCCAAGCCTCAGCAGCCTTTACATCCAACACAAAAGATTCTGCATTCTTAGATATTAATACACACACCTATTAACGCCTCGCTGTGTAGGACACCCTCATATATAGTGAACATGCTTCATACTTGGCACATACATGCTAAATAAAACAGTAGCCAGCTATCTACCCACTCTTCCCTTCATTGGGGTCACTCTCTACAAGCCAGAACCAGAGGCACGGTAGGCCCCCAAGGACAGAGAATGTGGACTTTTCTTACTGCCCAAGGGACAATATTTCCTTAAGACCCTAATGACTATGCGGCCAAACCCCTCTATTTCTGGTCACTCTTCTATTCTCAGTAACTCCTTCCAACCTATGAAAGTCACAAGCAAGACTTGTGACCTCAGTCGGGCATAGTGCACACCTGTAATCTCAGCTCTTGGGAGGTTGGAGCAAGAGGAGCCAGCCTGAGCTACATAGTGAGATTCTGAGGTAGGGGACCTCATGTCCTCAGCAGCCCTAAAGTTAGTAAAAAAAAGTGAATAGCAATAGAATTTATTCTTCTTCTCAGTATTATGCCTCTTACCTATAATCCAAGACCCAGCACTCAGGAGGCTGAGACAGGAGGATTGCCAAGAGTTCCAGGCCAGCCTGGGCTACAGAGTGAAACACTGTCCCAAAATAAAGGAAAAGAAGGAAGGGAGGAAAGAAGAGACGTTAACGATCCACTGTAAGGACAGCCTTTCTGATTCCCTGTATCTCCCTCACTCTCTGACCTCACTGTTCGCACCTCAGATCCTTCCAAGGGCCACAGGTACCAAGATGCAACATTATCCCTCTGATATTTGAATATCCAGGGGTTCCTCTCCCAAAGAGAGGAACTGGATTTGGTCCTAAAAGAAAACATTTGGTATTGACTGTCACCTGGCTTAGTCAGTGTTCTGTCCATAAACAAGTTCTTTTTCACATCTATAATTTATTTATTTTTATTTTATGTGCATGCAGGTGTTTTGCCTGCATGTATGTCTGTGTAAAGATGCCGGGTCCCCTGGAATTGGAGTTATAGACAGGTGTGAACTGCCATGTGGGTGCTGGGAACTGAGCCATGGGCCCTCTGGAAGAGCGGCCAGTGCTCTTAACTGCCGAGCCATCTCTCCAGCCCCCTCATAAATAAGTTCTGGATAAATTAGTAATTAGTACTTTCAACTTCATAATAAATATCTAAAATTGTGTGTGGTGATGCGCACCTATAATCTCAGTACTTAGGAGACTGGGACAGGAGGATCAGAAATTCAAGGTTATCCTGGGCTCCAGAGTGATTTGAAGCCAACCTAGGATAAATTAAACCCAATCTCAAAATAGATACAATGAGATATAATAATAATAACAACAATAATGTAACAATAATGAAACATTGGTTTCATGAGTGCTCAGATTCTCAATCTGGTCCAGTTAAAAATTAGCAGCCTCAGGGCTGGCAAGATGGCTCAGCAGGTCAAGGCGCTTGCTGCCAAACCTGACCGCTTGAGTTCAATCCCCAGGACCCACGAGGGTGGAAGGAAGTAACACAACTCCCACAAGTTGGCCTCTGACCTCCACACTCAGGCCATGGCAAGCACCTCCCCTCCACACACACACACACGTTAATTAATTAAATGTAACGAGAACCAGCAACCTCTTCCCGCCTTGTTACTGACACACAAAATAGGCTTCTGACTGGAGCCTCCATCTCCATGCTGCTTGGAATTGCCTGGGGAGCTCCTGAGAGGATCCTGCCTGGGCTCCACCCTGAGCTGTTCTGAGGCTGTTGGTTGGTCTGGAGAGGAACTCGACCACCAGCATCTTTTTAAAAGTCTTTTGAAAAAAATTAATGTTCCAATGGCTATGAAGTGTAGCCACGGTTGAAAAATAGTGCTCTAAACAGATTTCACATCTATTTCACTGTGCATCCAAGGCTGGCCTCAAACTCATGGTCATCCTCCTGACCTCAGCCTCTTCAGTGTTGAGATCCCAGGTGTGAACCACCACACAAAACAGATAGATATAATAATAGATAATACAATATAATAATAACAGATAATAGATAATATAATATAATAACAGATATAATACTATATACTTCATTTTACCAAAGAGTCCATAAGCAGCAACTGACTTGAAAAAGCAGCATAGTGAAGATACATTTAAGATCAACTTTTAAAATATAGAAGACTTGAAATGTACAAATAAAAATAGCCTACTAAGACCATTCTTTTAAAATGCAAATTGAGATTGATAAATACACTTTTATAATCCTTCTCTCCTCTGAGTGAGATGTCCAACCAGAGAGTCGGAGTCTAAAAGTATTTATTAGGGTCAGGATTTTTTTTTTCTGTGCTTGAGAAATCTCCCATCCTCATCTCTGGGAAGCTGTGTCCAGGGTCATCCACTACAACTGTACAAGCTATGCACTGAGTAGCTTAAAGAGTGCCGTGGATGCTGTGGGGTTTCGTTTGTTTGTTGAGTGATGAAGCATTTGGTTGAGCTATCATTTGAGGAAAGCCACCTGCGATCACTCTCCATTCAGCATTTTCCATGAGTCATCAAAAACTCTTCTTCACTTGGAGGTCATGAACTCTGATTTAGGCCAAACCTGGATAAGACCTACTCAAAGTGGAGGCCTGGCGTGTCTGAGTGAGATGCCAAAGCATTTGCAGGTCTGTCTCCTTCAGACTTTCCTGGGAAGCCCACAGTTGTTGTCTTTAGTTAGAGACATTGCTTGGGGACCTTGCTCAAGAAGCACACAGTGTCCTGGCCCATTCAGTGACCACACCTAAGTTCTTGGGGAAGAAAGCATAAATGTTAACAAAATGCTGACAGTCCAGGAGCCAGGTCTCACTTCACCCGGGACAGAGACACAGCTTCCTGTCTCATTTCCTGCCTCTCCTCCATCCCTCTCAATATGTGTCCTAGACTTGCCAATGTGGGCAAGCCATTTCACTTGTCTCCCTGCCACCAGAGGCATAAGAGTGTCCATACATACCACTGCACCGTGAGAACCATAACAGGAAAAGGAGGTCCACAGCATCCAAACTTAGACGACACTGGTCCCCTCACTTTCTCCCTTCTTTCATTAAGGCTGCCATTACCCGGAGCCATCCTTCTCCACACCTGCTACCACCTTGTCCAGAACCCCCGAGAAGGTCCCAACTACCTCTTCTCTTAGTCCCAATAGCCAGTAGATGTCCCAAATACCTGACACAGAAAACTGTGCAATCAGGTCCAGAATGGCTTTTGCAAGAAGAGGAAGTGAGGTGCTCAGTCAAGCACTTCTGAGCAAGCCCTTATGGGACAGTAGCCCTCTTCCATTGTGCAGAGGTTCACTTGGCCTCTCTAAGTACCCAGTGCTATACAGTTCTCAGGACTGTGTGTGTCTCTTCCTCATCTTAGTATTCAGGTCCCTGAAACAATGCTCAAACTTCGTACCCTGGCTAAACACAGAAGGAAAACAACACAACTTCTCATATCCCAGGCCAGATGAGAGCCCTCTCTAAGCTTTTGTGACATTTGGAAGCCACCAGGCCTGGCCTCCACCAGACCTCTGCTTTTCCTGCCCTTTGTCTCATGGTTTGGCCAAGGACCCCAGAGTTGATGTCTGGCTCTTTTACCCGGAGGCCACCCCATCCCTGCTCTGTACAACTGCTTTAGCGTCTCCATTTGCTTAACCCTCTTGCCCTGGTGCTTCCCATCTCCCATAATGAAGTTAATGGACAAGAGAGAACACAACCAGCTTTCCTGAAAGCAAGAGAGCTGCCCCCAGCTTCCACGCTGCCAGCTGACCTGACCTATTGCTGCTACTGCTGCTGCTGGGAATCCTGGTGCATGCTGGGAAACCAAGTGCATGCCGGGATTTCAGTCAGTTCCTCCATGCATTTTGGGGTTGCTTGGAACTGTGAGTTTCTAATCCATGGCGTGTGCTTCTTGAAATGGAGCTAAGAACTTCTCAGGAAGAGAAGAGATGCCAGCGATGCGGAGAAGAGGAGCGGCACAGGTAGACCAAGGTACCTGAGAACCAGGGATTCTCGGGCCACCAACTGCGTACTTGGCCAAGATGACCCAGAGCTTGAAGATCCAGAGGCAAGTGCATTGGCCATCCTAGCACAGGACTGACGGAAAGGTCTAGATTGCTGTTATAGGCGACGAGATCTAAGTTCTAGGATGAGTTAAAGTCCTGCTCTGAAGTCAAGGCTCTGCTGATCCCAAGGAGACCATCCATCAGCATACCGTTGGATCGAGGATCTCAAGGAAACATAATTGCATGTACCAAGCGTCAGCTTCTTCTGGGTTGGAGATGTAGCTCAGTTGACAGAGTGCTTGCCTGGAATGTTCAAAGCCCTGGGTTGGATTGCCAGCATCACGTAAACCTGACATGATGATGCACACCTACATTTTCAGAACTCAGTAAATAGAGGCTGAAGAATCAGAAGTTCAAGATCACCCTCGAGTACACAAGTTCAAGGCCAGCTCTGGAGTTATAAATATGAAGCAGAAGTCTTCCCCCGCCCCCAGGCCTCCTGGCTTCCCAGAAAGGTGTAGAAAGACAAGTCTAAGAGGTTCAGTTCTCACTTTGGCTAACTGTTGATAAGTTGAGGCAAAGGTCAATGATTTACAAATTCAAGTCTTGCAAAGAAGTTCAGCTAGAAAGAGTGCCTTGGTACTAAAAGAGCAGAAAAGAAGAAGAATCTGCCTGAGACAGAGAGGTCTGGGCACCTGACTGAATCCCAGGCTGGTGATGGGTCTGTACCCACTAACTGAGCATCTAGCCAGCCACTAACTGAGCCAGGATGGGTGCCCATCTACAAATTACGACTCACTGAAGATGCCTACCTTTTGAGGCTTTAAACTGAAAGGAAGTCATAAGGGGAAATGTTGGGCAAGGTTTTGTTCCCTATCCCAAAAGAAAGACTTGGGTTTCATTTTTTTAATACCTTTAAATCTTATTTACTGAAGACAAAGACACTATCTACAACCCAGGAAATCTAATGAGTTTCCTGCAAAACTCCCATATGGCCATTTCTCACGGCTCTATACCCTTCAGACCACTTTTAGATGGCTCATTCTAGAACATGGGTTTGCTCTCTTTTCCTTGTCTCACAACTATAGAGGAAGCCAAGAGAAGCAAAACCCCTAACCAAACTTTAAGAAAGTCACTTCCAATTTCCTTGCCTATCACCGTCTCCATGGCCAGTTCAGACCTCTAGCTTCTTCTTGAACTATTCATGAGAGAAGGTATCTTGAAGGAATATTCCATTCTCCAGGCTCATAAAAGGCATTTGGCTACGGAAGTACCAGATCTCTCCAACCTGGAAAACTAGTTCCAAGGCTCCAAGCTTGCCCATCAAGAATCACAGACATCCAAAGAAAACTGTCAGGATCTTTGGTTCAGCAGTCCAAGATGGCGGCAGCAGCAGCAGCAGCAACAGCAACAGTTCTCAGGAAATCTAGCCAGGCCCCTTCCAGCCTCTGGACAGCAGCAGAGCTGGCCACCCATAATGAAGCCATGGTGCTTGTGAATTGCCAGCAGAGGTCCTAATGGTGGCCCTTGGTTTCTTGCAGACATTGATGAGTGCCTCTCAAGCCCTTGTCTGAATGGAGCCACCTGCGTGGATGCCATCGACACTTTCACATGCTTATGCCTTCCCAGCTACGGAGGGGACCTGTGTGAGATCGGTACGGCCGTCTCGGCTTCAGCTAATGTTACTAACTGCTGCACTCCCCCTTCCTCACCCTACCCGTCTAACCACAGGTTCCAGGTCTGGACTGGAGCCCACAAGTCTACCTGGAGAGCCATTCTGGGGAACACAGCTGAGAAGCCTGCCCACCCCCCACACACACCCTGATTTCAACACTTATTCTTGCTCTTTCCCTTTGGGAACCCGCCTCTGAAATATTGGCTGATCTGACCGCAGGAGAGATGCATACTTTGGAAAGTGGGGCTCGGGAAGCCTTGCACACACTAACCTTTTCCAGGGCTTGGCAGGTTTGCTGGTGTGACCACAGAGCTCAGTGCATGGGTCCCGCTAGGAAACACAGCTGATTCTGTGCATCGGTCTTGGAGAAAATTATGGGTAGGAGCAATGGGTCCCCACTCTACTGCTGGCCACGGATCTTCTCAGCACGATCGTGGGCACTGTCTACCTTGCTGTGTTCTCTGTGGGACTTCCATGTCCTTTCATGTCCCTGGGGAGCAACGATGTTGTGCTAACTAAACTGCCTTCCTCTTCTTCTCCTGGCATGAGGGCTGTGGGTGATCTACCTGAGAGGACTTGTGTCACCAGTGTGCTCCAATCATGCATGAGCAGGGACCATGCATGCCATCCTCTTCATCACACCATGGCGGCTGCCCTCTGAATGCTACCTTGGCCCAGGCTCCCTTTCTTGCTCCCTTGTACAAAGCAAAACGTTAGTCTGTCAGAGCAGTCTCATTGCGAGGCACAGGAGCTGAGTTTCCTCTGGTGGGCCTTGCCAACACCTCTGCTCTGCACCTGTGGGCCAAAGGCCCGAGGCAGGACCAGGCTGACCCCCAGTGTTCTCACTGAGAGTGCTCTCTAGGCTCCTGCCAGCCCCTCGGGTCTCAAGCCTTCCTAACTCAGAAAAGGAGGCTTGAGGCTTTAGGATGCTGGTAGCAATGGTTCATACAGAACTGGGAGTGTACGCAGGCTCAAAACCCCTTTCAATGAACTCTTGTTAGAGAAACTTCCAGAAAGTACCTGAAACTCCTGGGAAATCTTCCTTTGTGAGGAAGTAACAAGAATGACTTACACATTCCTTAGAGGCATGGTCAAGGGTACAGGCTGATGGTGGAACTTAAGGTTTCTATAGTAACAGGCTGGGACATTCAAGTTCCCTGTGGCCTCCCACCTTCTACACCCCCAGGAAGTCAGGTGCATGGGGTCTCAGCTGGGTGGGAATAGAGAGCACAAGGATTTTCCCTGCAGGATGCCACAGGGGAGCAAGGTCTGGAACATGTACACAGACAACAGCTTGGGAACTCGTCTGGGAAAGGGAGACTCTGCTGGAACAGAGGAAGGGTTCTGCATCCTGATAGACCAGGAAAGTGATTCCAGAGCCACCCAACTGGGCCCTGGCCCTGAGTGCTCCGAAAGGCTCTGTTGCGACCTGGAATGCAATCCCCCGTAGGACCTTGTGCCTTTTCCCTGGTGTCACTGTTCTGTCCAGCCTCTTTGGAAGTCTGTCTTGTCCTCCTCACAGCCTCTACTGGCATGGTTCTCTCCGGCCACACCCAGCTCCCGCCCTCTCTGACCCTACCTGCCCAGCTTAGCCCTCAGGTTCTGAGGTGGCCCAAGCCTTGGCCCACAGGCCCACGGATGGTGCCTCTGTCTCAGTGCTGGGCATCCTCCGAGGCCTCCTTGGCCTCTTCCCGGACCTTTATCTAGGCAGCAGGACTGCTGCTTTTTCCTCTAGATCCTGGCCTTCCATTCCCCTTCTCTTCACTTTACAGCCTTGCCAAGCACCCCTTAGCCCAAGGAAGACTCCTTCCCCTCAGGGAAATTCCCCTGTCCTTCCTACAACAGCCAAACTATTGAAGCCGCCTCTTGGGAAGCTGCCACACATCCTGAACCCTAGGGTCCTCCCCTCCATAGGGCGGCTCCAGGCAGAGGAAAGAAAAAGGAAAAATCTAGGCCTCCCTCTTCCCAGTGCTCTGCTGACAGTTATTTAGCTACTGGCTCTCACAGAGGAGAGGGAGTCTAGGCTGGAGGCTTCTTTCTAGTCCTGAGGTAAAAACCCTTCCATCAGGGCCAAGCTACAATCATCCACATGCTGCCACCGCAGGCAGTTAGCTCCCGATCCCCTCTTCCAGTCCTGAGGAGCTGGCTCGAACCTGTCCCCACCTCTGTCCCTGGAGACCACTCCAAGACTCCACATCTGGCCCTCCTCCAGCGCACAGCACAGCTGCAGATGAAGCTGCTTCTCCCCTCTCAGCTGCCACCAAAATGTGAGACAAAAGACAGGGCTCCTGAGTCCCAGACCAACCTCTAGGTGGCATGTAGCTCTTTAAGAAGAAGACATGGTGGGCTCTGCTAGAGCCAGCTCAGGGACCTGGGGCAGAAACATTCGTCTAACATGCAGAAGGCCCCGGGCTTCATCCCAGCAACGCCCAAGATAATTAGAATTAAACTAATAGTAATAACAAGGGCAGCCAGCTCAGACCCACGGTCCAAAGCTCGCTCTTCTTTGGACCCCCAAGAGACTTCTTCCTGGGGGGGGGGTCTCTGGCCTCACTCAAGATTCCGTGGGAAAGAGGCTACCAGCTCCACCATACCCAGCCTCTTCTGCTACCTCCACCTGCTGCCCACAGCTCCTTTTCCCAGAATCCCTCAGAGACTCTGAACTATGTCTTGCCCTAAATTTAAAAGCCTCCCACCTGACTGTCCCTTTGTCCCCCAGCCTGCGGGACCCTGCCGGCTCTCCACCCACCCACTCGGGGCAGGAATACCACAGTAGGAAATCCTGGAGGCCAGGGTGCTGAATCAGGGAAAGAACAGGTCTTTATCTAGGTGGCATGCACATGGGCACATGGAGGCTCCCAAGAGTCAGATGTCACTGGCTTCCTGCTCGAGCCTCTGTCTAGCCGAGCCTGTTGCCTCCCTCCCGGGCACAGCCTTTCAGGTGGACTGAACATAGAAGTCCATGCCACAAGGCTGGCAGGGAGCACACGCTCAGCTGGCCGTGCCCCCCTTCACGTCCCTGACCTGTGTTACAGACCAGAAACAATGCGAGGAGGGCTGGACCAAATTCCAGGGCCACTGTTACCGCCACTTCCCCGACCGCGAGACCTGGGTGGATGCCGAGAGAAGGTGTCGAGAGCAGCAGTCACATCTGAGCAGCATTGTCACCCCTGAGGAACAGGAGTTTGTCAACAGTGAGTGTGGCAGGGACTACAGAAGCAGCAGTGACAGCGAAGGGCCTTACGGGTCAGAAATGAGCAGACTGGGGACTGAGGCTGTAGCTCAGTGGGCAGCGCTTGCCTTGCATGCACAAGGTCCAGCACTGCAGGAAGGGAAGGGGGAGGAGGGAGGCAGGAAGGGAAGGAAGTAGGGAAGGGAAAAGGGGAGGGAGGGAGGGAGAGGGAAGGAGGGAGGAAAGGGTAGAGGGAGGAGGAGGGAGGTGAAAGGAGGCGCAGATTGGGTGCACTGCGGGGCAGGGAGCTTGAAGAATGCTCCCACAGTTCCCTCAGAGAAGATACAGATCACTGGGACCAGCAGCCCCAGCTTGCCCAGGACAGACCCTGCCAGACAAAGACAGCCCAGGCTAACCTTGTAGCTGTCACTGCCCATGCCAGCCTGAGGAGGTGTTCCAACATACGCCACAAACATGCATGCCCTGAGACCCTTGCAAGGTCCCAGAAGACAGTGGCAGGTGCCTAGGAGTCACTTCCTTCCTCCCACCACACCCTTCTTTCCACAAGTTCCAGTCCCCAGACAGCCCAGGGCATCCAACATCAGGTGCAAACCTCTCTTCCCTTTCCAGAAAATGCTCAAGACTACCAGTGGATAGGTCTGAACGACAGAACCATCGAAGGGGACTTCCGCTGGTCTGATGGACACTCCCTGGTGAGTTGCCAGAGCTAAGAAGTGGGATAAAGACCCCTCCAAACAGCATGCATTCAAGTCTCATGCAAACTCACTGAGCAGATGCCTGGCAGGCAGGAACTCTGTAGGAAGGGATTGTGTCTCTTTCCTCTCGGTCCCTGGAGACCAGCCTGGGGCTGGATGGTCTTCATGGGGGAAGGCATAATAAGATGGGATAAGGAGCCAGCAGGAAATGAAAAAAAAAATGACAACAAGCTACCATGAAGGGTCTATGACATTTGAGAGAGTTTCCTCATGTGCAAAGGACTAGTGTCTACTCAAGACATAAAACACAGAGATCGCCGGGGGTTGGTGGCTCACGCCTTTAATCCTAGCACTCGGGAGACAGAGGCAGGCGGATCTTTGTGAGTTCAAGGCCAGCCTGGTCTACAGAGCGAGATCCAGGAAAGGCGCAAAGCTACACAGAGAAACCCTGTCTCGAAAAAACAAACAAACAAAAAAAAACACAGAGATCAAATGGACAGAATGGGCAGTCAGCTACAGGTCAGTGAAAAGTGCCTCATGGGTCAGAAGTGAGCAGACTGGGGATTCCCCACCAGGGAATGAATCCTTGGGGATTATGAGCTCCGGAAAAGGACCAGAGTCAGGCTGTGTAACCGGCTCCCTAACCTGGGATCCATAGCATCTAGGATGACCCTGATCAGTATCAGAGTCCCAGCAGCCTTTGCTGCTGCCTTCCAACCCAGATCCTAGGTAAAAGGAAAAAGGAGCTAGGGGAGGGAACTGATGGGAAGGAAGTGGGGGTCAGGCCAAGGCACACTCCTTCAGCCTGCCCCTTACCATTTTGATTCTCCTGGCCCCAGCAATTTGAGAAGTGGCGTCCCAACCAGCCTGACAACTTCTTTGCCACTGGAGAGGACTGCGTGGTGATGATCTGGCATGAGCAGGGCGAATGGAACGATGTGCCCTGCAATTACCAGCTGCCCTTCACGTGCAAAAAGGGCACCGGTAAGAAGAGGCTGGGAGGAGGTCCAGGGAGGGGAATAAGCCCTTCAGCTGCAAGGGAGCCACTTGCTGTGTGGTCTAGAGGGGAGTTCTCTTGTCTCCTAACTACCAGGGGCCATGGGAGCATCCTTGGGAAGCTCACAGGTGCTGATGTGAGGGCCTCTCCTGGCTCCAGCATTACAGAGCCAATAGCAAGAACAAGCTGACTCCTAGGAACTGTTCACAGGAAGAAAGGGAGGCTGAAAGTCATGGGCTAGAGGATAGGATCCTCCACTCCATGCATACCATGGTCTCTCAGATGTCAGCAACAGAAAGTCATCCTTAATGGCCCCTGGTGGACTTACCCTTTCTTTTGGGGCTCCAAAACCTGCTAGTCACAGAATCAGAGCTGCCAGGCCTGGATTCTTCAGCCTTAAGGCCATGGGTATCGCAATGCTTAAAGGACCCAGCAGCCTCCTGCTCCTACACATGGCCTGTGTCCCAGGCCTCCTTTGGGTGCCATTTTCCCTGGCTTTGTACGTTTTCATAAAGAAGCCACAGGTGTCTCAGCAGACTGTCCTCCTTCCCCACCTCAATTCCTCCTTTTTATCATCTCGCCATTGTTCAAGGCCATCTTTATATTCTCTTCCTGCCTCCCAGTGCCACCGAGGAACCCAGATGTTAGAACTGAATGCCTTAGGATTCTTAGCCCTGCATCTTCCTCCCCACCCCGACCCCCATCCCGCAGTCCAGTCTCAGCCCTGGGAAGCACAGCCTGATCCCTTTCTCATCATGCCTTGGGCTGTGGGCTAACCTTGTCTCTGCCTATATGGGCCATCACAGAAAACCTCATGAGACCCCTTCCTAAAAGGCATTTGTCCCTCAGTGGCCTGTGGAGACCCCCCAGTGGTGGAGCATGCCAGGACCCTCGGGCAGAAGAAGGACCGATATGAGATCAGCTCCCTGGTGCGGTACCAGTGTACCGAGGGTTTTGTCCAGCGCCACGTGCCCACCATCCGGTGCCAGCCCAGTGGGCACTGGGAAGAACCTCGAATCACCTGCACAGACCGTGAGCATTGACCCCCTGGTCCCTCACCTGGCACAGAGTCAGATTCCACCAACAGGGCCTTCTCCTTCTCCCCAGAGCATGGTGGTAGCTGATACTGTCCTGGAGACTCCGTGCCATGCTAGGGGTTAAGCCAGGCAGGGAAGGTACTGGGGAGCTGCACCATAAAATATATATGGAAAGTGCCTGTTCCCTGAAAGGAGCTAAGAAGGCTGTGACTGTCTCCTGAGCCTAAGGCAGTTCAATGAAAAATTCATCCCAGAGGAGTAGACTGGGAAGAGCTTCAGGCTGCATTGCTAGGCTCACAGCCCACAGGGAGGGCACCCGTGACAGGGGAAGGCTGGGGACAGTCCATGCTTGGCCCTGCTTCTTCTCCACTCACTGTTTATCTTCCACCCCACCCCACCCCCCTTGACTGCAGCCACCACCTACAAGCGCAGGCTACAGAAGCGGAGCTTGAGAGCCACACAGAGGAGCCATCCCAGCATGGTCCACTGAGAGGAGCTTCCACGACCACGACGTGCCCCCCGGACGCTGAGCCCAGCGGCCAGCCAGGCTGACCGTGCATCCCAGCTAGATGGTGTCTTCCTGTCGCTTGTTGTCATATAAGGAATCCATTAAAGAAGGAAAAATACCCCACATTCTGTGTGCCCCAACTCCTCACATCACCCAAACTCCATCTAATTTGTCCCCCACCCCAGCCCCCGAAAAAAAAATGCCAAAGCGAATTTCCTGTGACCCGTGGACTGAGTTTAGAGACACTTCTTCGATCTCCCACCGTGCCTTTCCAGGGACCAGTGCAGGGACAGGGTGAGAAGGAAGGGGTTAAATTAAATAAAGAAGATTATTATTTTTTTTTTGTTTCCTGACTTTACCTAAGAGCAGTGCAGTGGTCGGTTATTTCACCCCCAGGGAAAGCTAGGGAGGCAGGAGGAGGGGCTGGAAGGAGACAGGACGGGGGAGGGGGGCCTCAGAGCACGAAGGACTCAGAAGAGATTAACTGCAGCTTCACATGTTGGACAAAAGGAACCGAGGTCTGTGCCATCTATGAGGGAAGGAGCCTGGGGCAGGGGACAGGCTGGCCAAGGGGCAATGAGGTTGCCTTCCCCCCGGGGCCCCTCTTCTAGTGACCTCTCACCGGGGTCAACCACCCTAAGCAGGTGCCATTCCTCGGCTGGACTGGGTGGGGCACTTCCTCCCCAGGGGTGCTCCGCCGTCCCCTCCCCTCTCCCCATCCCGGGACGGTGCAGGCGCCAGTGTTCCGTGCACCTATTTATATTTTTGAAAACTAAAGATTATGATAATTATAATAATAAAGACATTGGAAGAGATCTATTTCCTTTCCTCTTTTTTTTAAAGTTTATTTTATTTCTTATTTAAGCAAAAGGTGACCATGATCTGGGACCTCCACAGGAGGTCGTGCTTCGATCCCAAATGACCCCAAAATTGTGTGAGTCCTGTGTGTTCAGTCACATCTGTTCGCCTCATTCCTGACCGGAGTGACACTATGTTTGATGGACCCTCTGCCCCTGTGTGTGTGAATACAGCGTGGATGTGTGAACATGTGTGACCTTATTTGTGTTATGTTTGCCTGGGCGTGCCTGTCCACCTGGGTCATTCAGTGGTTTGGAGCGCAGGTTTGCGAGTGGGCACACTGGAAACGTGAGAGAAGGTATGCTGGTGCACTCAGGGGGCTGAGACAGGAGCGCTGAAAGTTCAAGGCCAGCCTGGGCTGCATGAGACCCTGTCTCGAAATAACAATCAAAGAATTATTCAAGAGACACTCAGTGTACCAGGCTTGGAGCCATAGCCTGTGAGCACAGCTACTTGAGTGGCTGAGACAACCCGAGAAACTTGGTGAAACCTTGTCTCACAATAAAAGGTAACAGAGGGCTGGAGATGTAGTTCAGTGGGAGAGTACTTGCTAGCATACACAAGGCTGTGGGTTCAATCTCCACTACCAAAATGGGGTGATATATCCCCTGAAGGGCTGTGATAATATACCCCGAGTTTCTGATGCAATAAAACTGGAGTGAGGCTGAGGAACTCGGATTTCTAAAAAATTCCCAGACTGCTGGTCAGGTGTGATGGTGCACATCTGTAGCCCCAGCACTGGGAAGGCAAGAGGACTAGAGTTCAAGGCCATCCTCAACTATATAGCAAGTTCAAGACCAACTTGGGTTATGTGAGACGGTCTCAATCCCTCTCCCTTCACCCCCAAGAAAAACTGAACTGAGGGGCTGGAGAGAGGCTCAGGGGTTAAGAGGGCTGGCTGCTCTTGAAGAGCACCCATGTCAGGGGGCTCACAATAACCCACAAGTCTAATCCCAGGGATCCAATGCCCTTTCTGGTCTCTGCAGGCACCTGCACCACATGCCCATATACACACACACACACACACACACACACACACACACACACACACGTATGCATGCACTTAGAAAAGAAAAGTAAAAGAAAAACTGACTGAACATCTGATTGTCAAGCACCAGGGGACATCTGGATGAAATACAGGTCTGGTTCCCCAAAGCATTGTTGGGGTGAGGAACAAAGACACTCCATAGATCCTCAGCCTCTGAGACCCTTTGGAAGGCACCTCCCATTCTTCTCCTGAGTCCCTCAAAAATGGGCCATCATGGGGTGCAGATGGGAAGATGGGAGCCAGACCCCCAGAAGCTGGGCCAGCACCTGAGGCAGGGTATGCTGTAGGATAGACAAGATCAAAACCAAACCAGTACACAGGGGCAGCCCAGGAAGACAGAACGGAAGTGACCCCACACATACCCTGGACTGAGATCTAGTCCCTGAGGCTGAAGGAGACAAGGGGTCAGACACGGAGGCCGCCTGGAAGGGAAGGAAGGGAATCATAGCACCATTTATTGGCCAAAGAAGGTACACACACACCCAGAGGGTCACTCCCAAGCAGGGAACATGGGAAGGATACTCGACTCAGGAACCAGGAGATGATGCGGAAAGGTTCTCCCTTCCTTAAGCCCTCACCCACAAGTCTAAGGACCCTGTGCAGAAATTTAAAAAGAGTCAACACTCATCCTTCTGCCTCCTCTAAGCCAAGGAAAGGGGGCTAGCTGCAGCCACTGCTCATGCTCGGCACCGGTTTCCTCAGGTTAGAGTTGCCAGCTGTACCAGAACACGGCAGAGCCTTTTAAAACCCAATGGACCTCAAACGCCCCAGAGAGGGATGCCAAGAGAATGGAGAGCTGGGTCTGTAAAAAATAATAATAATAATACCTTTTAAAAATGTTTAAGTTGGGATGTATAAAAACAACACAAGCAACACCCCAACCCACAAGGGACAAAGTGGACCCTTGTGTCAGGAAGTTGACCCAGGAAGTCAGGGGGCAGGAGGATGCACAGCCAGCCACCCTGCTAACGCGGGCGGTAACAGTAGACGCCATAGCGGGTGCGTGGGTCTGGGAAACCGAATGTCCGTACTCCAGGCTCAGGGGGCCCACAGTTGGGACGGGGGTGAACTATGGGGTAGCGGGCACTTCCGTCTGCCAGCCAGCCAGCATCACAGCGGTCCAGGCCG
>CABHPQ010171556.1:13165-44089 GCA_902168405.1 Peromyscus aztecus | reverse complement strand
TATATATATATATATATATATATATATATGAGCTTGGATTTGACTTTTTTTTAATTTTAGAGCATGGTACTCAGGGAACTTCGCCACTTTTTACTTGCGATTGGACATTGGGTTTAATAGAGAAAACAATAAGTGTAAATAAAAAAACTTATAAGAGACTTCTTTGAAATTAAAATCTACTTTACATATAATACTGCAAAAAGAAAAGAAAAATCATAGAGGTCAAGAATACATTTGCAGGAGACATTAAAGACTATTAGACTAATGTCTAAGCTATATACAATGTTTGGAATTTTCCAAGGGGACTGACGTGAGAAAATCTTTCCTAGAGTCCAGGGGAAGACACTATGTCCAGTGTGGGGGTGATCTGAGAGAAAAGAATGTATGTACACCATGCTCTTTTGACTGTTTACTTTATTTCTCTAAGACAAAATTCTAGCTATACTGTAGCATGAATCTTAAAAGTTCTTATTAATAAAATCAAACCTCAGCCAGGTATTGGGGTAAAGCTGGAAGGTCAGAGAAATAGAATAAGCCACAGCTATCTCACCTCACCGGATCCTCAGTTGGTCTTACTTCCTCAGACTAGAAGCCTCTATGTCCTCATATCCAAATGACTCTCAGCTGAACTGCTGCTAGAAGCCTGAATGCTTAACCAGCCCAAATGCCTCTCCAGGGCAAATGCCTCTCCAGGGCAAATGCCTCGAGTTTCTGGTCCTCACGCCTTATATACCTTTCTCCTTTCTACCACCACTCCCTGGGATTAAAGGCGTGTGTCACCACGCCTGGCCATTTCCAATGTGGCCTTGAACTCACAGAGATCCAGAGGGATTTCTGTTTCTGGAATGCTAGGATTAAGGGCTTGTGCTACCACTGCCTATCCTCATGTTTAATATTGTGGCTGTCCTGTTCTCTGACCCCAGATAAGTTTATTAAGGTACACAATATTTTGGGGAACACAATACCACCACACTATACAGCTTCAGTTCCATCCTGATACTCAGTTCCTCTCTGTCCCTTCTTTTTCTGTCCTCTCATAGCTCTAGTGATAACTAAGCTCTTATGCTCTTGATCTCCTCTTCGTCCTCTGTTCCTTCATCCTCCATCTTTCCTTCCTCTTCTCCTCTCCTGACCTGATTTAAATCTACCTACAGTCTGTAAAACTTTTCCTTGCTCCTTACTCCTCAGCCCAAGCCAGTCTGCCTCACCATCTAGAGAAACTCTGCTTTGTTCTCTTCTCTCCAGTCCTGAGACTCTGCTCCACAGTCTACAGAAATTCTGCCTTGTTCTCTTCTCCTCTCCTTTCCCCCGGCCACTGGACTCTGCCTCACCAGGAATTTTTCCTCCCCTTCATTCCCACCTGGATATGCAAAAAAAGAGAAAAAAAAATCCTTTGTTCTGAGTCAAATGCTATGGAATGCCATTTGGACAGTTGGGGGAAGGTAAGTCTGAGCTTCATTTGCACAAGAAACAAAGCTATGCATCTACAGTCTGCCTGTCTCCTAGGCTCTGTAGAGGTATTACCTAGTAGATCATCAGTAGGTCTGAGAAGTTTATACTATGTGCCATATGGCCTAGTAGTATATGAGTGCAGAAGACATTCATAGCAAGAAACAGCTGAATATTAAAAGCTGAATAACACCAAATATTCCTTGATAAATGGCTTCCTTCTAGAAAAGATTCCTTGATCTTTCTAGGTATAGCTTTATTATATACTACTGAATCTCTATCATATATTCTTGTAGCTTGCAGCAGAGAATAAATACAGAAGGACAAGAGACACAAATACACACAGATGCCCAAACACACACATACGCACACGCACACGCACACGCACATGCACACGCACACGCAAACGCACAGACATTCACACACAAAGGACACCTTCCCTCAGAACATAGAGACAAAAAAAATCCATTTAGAAAAGGTACTTCACATCATTTGCAAATGAAAGCAGCAGAGTGTCACCACACTTTCATTAAAATGTGTAAAATAAAACTTGTCAACATCAAATACTGGTAAGAGGAATTGCCTGGTTTTGTTGTAATTGTTGTTGTTTATTTGTTTCCTATCCAGAATATAAGATGGCATGGTCACTTTGGAAAATAATTTAGTGGATTCCTATAGAAATAAATATAATCACATCATCTTATCCTTCAATTCCATCTCTTTATATTGATACAAAAGACCTTATGATTTATGTCCACTCAAGATAGACACACAGATATTTATATCAACTTAATCTGTAACGTTTAAAATTGAGAGTAGCCAAGATATCATTTAAGAGGTGAACAAAATAAAATATTGTGATATCTCTAGACAATGATATATTATTGAGTACTGTAAAAATCATAACTAGAAATCAATGAAAATAAATGAAAGAATATTGACTGCATATCAAAAAAGGATACAAGTCAAGCTACAAAGACTACACACTGTGCCATTCCAAATACGTGATTCTGCAGCAAAGGCAAAATGACAAGAATAAAAATATTGTTGGGTGTCATGAACTGGGGAGAGAAGGAGTATGAATAACTAGAGAATGGAGGAGAATTTAGGGTAATTTAACCATTCTTTATGATATCATAAAGGAGAACATATGTCATAACAAACATGTTGAAACCATGAAAAGAAAATCTGAGGGTAAACTACGTAAGTGTGCTGAGAATAAGATAGGTCAAACTGTCTTACCCTGGTGGGACACGTTGATGGTAGAGGAGGGCATTTGTAGGCCAGAAAAGGAAGACTACAGGGTATCTTAGTACCATCCATAATTTTTCTGTAGAAATAAATTGTTCTAACAGGCTTCTTAAAATACAACAGTGTTTAAAACCAATCAATCATATTTAACTAGAGCTGAAATGGATATTTGATGTTATGCATATTTCGGTAGAATCACATTTTTTAACTGTTATTTTGCCTTGAGTTAGGATGACTGCTTTGGGATTAAGCAGTATTTATAAATGTCTTCCTACCAAGCAAGATTGTGATGATTCCCCCACTGCCAACAGTGCTCTTTCAGCAGAACATAAAAGATCATCACAACCTAGATAAATGTTTGGATCTCAGAAGCAGGTCTCTTGTACTCAGAATTAGAAATCAGTGACAGGAAAACTACAAAATGTATTTCAAGTGGATTTTGTATGAGATCTAAACTGTGAATAATTTCTAATTAAGGAGCCAATGCTTCTTTCCAATTAGAAATAAGAGGCATGGCACACAGAAGCAGATGCTGTAATGCCAAGTGCAGAGAGATCAGTCAATAGAGTGGAACTTCAACAAGATACCCAAAAGGAACAAAAACAAGTGAAAACACATCCCCGAGCTAAAGCTGATACATAATTCTGTGTTTTTCAATATGGAAAATTAAAATCATATTTGCATATATTTTATTAATAAAAATAAATTGTGCACTGCTATCATTACTCTCCTGTGTTCCATCATTCTCAGGTTTATTTGCTTTGCCTGGAGGCTCATCTCCTAGGCGATTCCAGATCCTGTCAAATTGACAACCAATGTTGACCATCATAGGGTTACATTTCTGTAATGTGGTTTTTTAACTCTACCACCTGGTTCCTAAGCAAAGTAAACCCCAAGTTCATGTTCAGAGGAATTATAATCATCTATTTTTTATGAACTATCAGATCAGATAAGTGATCTGTATGCACACAAGCCTACTCAGTCTTGAAAACTAATCTTATCTTCCCTTTCCATGTCATTTCTAACTATGTACATAGATTCCTTCTGTTTTCTTCTGAAAAATTTGATCAGTGGATATCAGTTCTTTATTATCTTCTCTCTCAAGTCCATTAATTCTATTTTCAAAATAAAACTCTACCTCTTACAAATGATACTTAGAAATACAAGTAACATTTTCGTGGTATATATGTCTGTATCATTATAAACATACATTAGTTATTGTGTATTAAAAAATTAAATAGCAAATGCTTCAAAACAGATGCTCAATTCAATCCAGCTTTTACAGGGGGTTTGACGAATATTTTTTTAAATACAAGTTTCTTCTAAGAAACAAGTCAGGCAAAAATCAGTGTGTTTCAGCAGAAAAGCAGCTTAGTAAACTGTCAGTAAATTCTTAACAGGCCCTGAGAGAATGAATTCAGTTTTGTACGTGAAACTGCCTAAGCAAGTGGAGCTCAGCGCTGAGAGCAAAGACTACAAAGCCTTCATAAGAAGAAAAGCACCTACTTTGCAATGCAGTAGAAAGAGGCTGATTCCTTTTTTTGCCTTAGAAACACACTTGAGAACTGAGGTAATACATAGGCAACGGATTCTGACATCTAAGTCTGTGATTTTACCCAACAGTTTGAACCTCTGGAGTTAGAACTGGAATGTTCTTAGTGGCTATGCCTTCTGACCCTCTCAGTTTATAATAAAAAGGCATTAGAGTTTTAGTCAAAATTCATGATTTAACTTCTTAACCAATGTTTAATGGTTGAATTTCCTAAAGTGTGTCAATTGAGTACTGAGACTCATTCTACATCGACAAAACATGATCAATACCATCCTTTCCTGTTCTACAATGCTGTGTGTTGGTTTCTATTGCCATTGTAGCAAGTGGCTAGAAATCATGAAATAAAAAAAATATGAATTTGATATCTTTTAATTTCAAGGTCAAAAATGTGAAACTGGTCACAACAGACTATGCCATGTTTTGGCAGGTCTCTGGGATCTTTGTCTCTCAGAGCCTTGTTTCCTTATATAAGTCAAGTGAGAATTATTAATACTAACCTCAAAACTTTACTGAAAAACAAATGTGAAAATTCACAATGTGTGCTTAGCAAAATGACACATAGAAAGTGTTCAAGAGATGTGAATACATGTCTAAGATAGATGCATTTATCAGTTTGTCACCTAAGAGTAATGTATGCATGATGTATCTTCTGTAGTATAAGTCATTCAAAGATACTACTGTCTTAAGTTTAAAACCATCTTGAGCAAATATAGAAAAGCAGAAAGTGTCAGCCTATCTGTTTTACAACAGCAAGCTACTATCACTAAAGAATCTATCAAATCAATGGGACTTAATAGGGAACCTAGAAGCAAATCCTCACATCATTGCCAACAAATTTTTGACAAAGTCCTAAAAACATGCATTGGAGGAAACTGTTCAGTATTTTCAATAAACAGCCCTGAGAAAGTAGACAGTAGCATGTAGGTGGAAGTTTCTGTCCTGCCCACCTGTTCCCAAATAACCAATACAGAGGCTTAATATTAATTATAAATACTTGGCCAATAGCTCAGGCTTGACTAACTCTTACATTTTAAATTAACCCATATTTCTTATCTATACTTTGTCATGTGGCTTGGAACCTTTTCTCAGTACAGCATGCCCATCTTGTTTCTCTCTGCATCTCTCACAACTACTGACTCCACCATTCTTCTTCCCATCATTTTCAGTTTGGCTCTCCCACCTAACTTTATCCTGTTCTACTATTAGCCAGTGAGCTTCTTAATTAAACCAATGATAGTGACATATATTCACATAGTATAAAGGAATATTCCACAGTCACATTCAAGAGACCCCTAATTCATACAAATTATTAAAAATCAATTCAAGGTGGATGGTAGAAGTAAATATAAAATGCAATCCTACTAGAAATAAACATCAATAAATGTTTCATAACAAAATGAGCAAGAATTTTTGGACAAGACCTCAAAAGCATAGGAAACAAAAGCAGAAATTCTTTAATAAAAAATGGGAGAAAATATTTGTCAACTACACATCTGACAGGAGAATGATAACCAGAATACATAATTACAAAAATTCAATAAGAAACAAAATCCAAGTAACTCAAAATATATGCAATAGACTTAAGTAGATATTTCTTCAACAAAAACTCAAACAGTCAACCAAAACATGAAAACCATTCGTCATCACTACCTGCCAGGAAAGAATAGTCAACCCCACAAGGAGGTTTTACCCCATCCAGTAATAATATCTTTTATCCAAAAGACTAAAAAAAAAAAATGTGTGGATGATAATGATAATGGAACCATTTCACATTTTTTATAGAAATGGAAATTAATCAATACACTATGGGAAATATTATTGGGGTTACTCAAAAATCTTTTAAATAGAACCACCTTATAGCAATCCTTATAGCAATAGTGAAATCAGTATGTAGAAATATCTACATTCCCATGTTCACTGTAGTATTATGGAATGGCCAAGAGATGGAAAACATCTGAGTGCCCATTATCTGCTGAATGCATAAAGAAAATGTGGTATATTTTACATGATAGAATACTATTCTGCCATTAAAAAATAAAAACACATCACTGGCAACATTATGAGCAGAAGAAGAGATTGTTAAATGAAGTGAAATAATACAGACACAGAAAGCCAGATACCACTTGCTCTAACTCATGTGTGGGATCTCAAAACATTGACTTCATAGAAATTGAGCTTAGAATAGTTGTTACTACAGGCTGAGAAGAGCACGACCGAGATGCTGAGCAGGCATTGATCAATGTGTGAGTAGTCACAGTTGCATATGAGCAGGACATTCTGTTGCACATGTGCACAGTAGGGAGGTTATACATAATTTATGTGCATTGTATAGTTCAAAAGTTACAAGAAAGGATATTGAAAGCCTTCACTGCAAAGGAAGGTTAAACATTTAAAGAGATCTGTGTTTTCTGTCTGGTTTAAACATGACACAATGTGCACATGCGTTAAAATATCATAGGATAATCCACTTCAACATTTGAGTCTATGCTTTAGTTAAAATAAATTTAACTTAAAAACATGATAAATGTACAAAAATAGCAAACAAACAAATCACTGAAACAGAATTGAGATGCATCAGTGCTCCTCTACAGTTTATAGAATATTGTACAATGTCTATTAATGTGTTAAATATATGATTAACTGTTTACATAAGTGTTTATAGACCCAACCATCCCAGGGAACCCACTAAAAGCCCCTCATAATTCAGCTTCTAGGAACAGTAATACAATGCCTGTCAAAGCAGGGGTTCCTAAACTCTTTTTCAGTAAGAAGCCAAAAGTCAATTTTGAGTGTCAGGACATACAAGGGCCTAATTATTAAATATATTAAATATTATCTTAACATTTACATACATTTATGCATGCATTTGTATATCTTTTTTAAAGGATTTATTTATTATTATGTATACAGTGTTCGGCCTGCATGTATGCCTTCATACCAGTGGAGGGCACCAGATCTCATTATAGATGGTTGTGAACCACCAAGTGGTTGCTGGGAATTGAACTCAGGACCTCTGGAAGAGTGGTCACTGCTCTTAACCTCTGAGCCATCTCTCCAGCCCTTGTATATCTTAATCTATCTGACCTCATAAGCAAATCTAGAGTATTATACATCTGTAGAAAGAGTTCACCATATATTCTAACAGTCTATTTCCCCTAAATGCTTTTGACAAAGCTTTTCTTTTAGCTGAAGAACAAAAGTATTCAGCTCAGAGAGAGATGCATGGATTTCCCTGAGAAAGGGAAATAGAAGAGATCTCCTGGGTAAACTGGGAGCAGGTGGGGATGGGAACATGAGGGATCAGAGGTGGGAGCAGGATGGAGGGGGAGAGTAATAAAAGAGATATCTTAATCGGGGGAGGGTTGCATTTCCAGGACAGGTAGAAACCTGGTGCAATGGAAATGCCTATGAATCTACAAGGATAACCCCAGCTAAGACACCTAGCAGTAGTGGATAGGCAGCCTGAACTGGCCCTCTCCTATAATAAGATTGGTAACTACCCTAATTACCATCAGAGAGTGTCATCCAGCAACTGATGGAAGCAGAAGCAGAGATCCAGACGAAGCACTGGGATTGTATGAGCGTGTGTGTGTGTGTGTGTGTGTGTGTGTGTATGTGTGAAGGTCATCACAAGGGAACCCACAGAGACAACTAACCTGGGCTCAAGGAGCTCACAGTCTGTGGACCGACAGTTAAGGAGCCTGCATGGGACCAATCTAGGCCCTCTACATATGTGTGACAGTTGTATAGCCTGTGGGACTCCTAGCAGTGGGAACAGGCCTACCCCTGATGCTTTGGCAGGCTTTTGGGAACCTATTGCTCATACTGGGTTGTCTTACCAAGCCTTAATATGAAGGGAGGAGCTTAGTCCTACCTCAACTTGATATGCCATGCTTTGTTGACAACCAAGGGAGGCCTGCCCCTCTCTGAACAAAAACAGAGGAGGAGTGGATTTGCAGAGGGGAGCAAAGGGGAGGTGAGGTGAAGGGGATGGGAGGAGAAAAGGGAGGGGAAACTGAGGTTGGGATGTAAAATAAATGAATAAGTTTAATTAATAACAATTTCTTAGAAAGTATTTTTAAAAGAATAAAATAAATAATTATGATGTAAGAGGAGAGCAGATTTGAAAAAATAGTATATTTTCACAGGTTCTTTTGCATTAATCATAAAAAAGATACCTTGATTCAAGTAATTAGAATGAAACAATGAATAAAATCTCTGTACCATCTTATTCACTTTTACTTTCGTTCTAGAAATACAAAAATTACTTTAAATTCTGTGTATTGTTAAGAGAATAGTAGCTTCTGACTTTGCCCAGGGCATTGGGCTTTTTTTCTTTTTTTTTAGTATCAATTTCCAGGTAATATCTTATGTCTCAATTACCACTGCCTGATTAAAATAGAATGAGAATTTTCATTTGTTTTTAGATTAAAGGTGATCAAAATGCCAAGGATATTTTGAGCTTGAAATATTTCATGTTTTTAACAGGGGACAAAGCAAAATTAGAATATGGTAGAGACTAAATAAATCCAACTTACTAATTAAGATGAATCTGGTGCAAGAAATAGGATATTAATGCAATGGATGTAACTTTTAAACATCGAAACAACTCTCTCATGGATATTCAGTATAAAAAGTACATCACAGGAGAATTTTTACCCATATGGCCCACAGTTAAACAAGTGAGTCAGCAGCATTCATTATTTTTTAATATCATCATGAACAGCATCTATTTAAAAACTGTTACCAAACTGAACAGGAAATTCTCATCGCCCATTTCCACCTATGTCAGTCGATTACCGGTGCTAAAGAGGACTACAGACCAGTGACTCACAGGAGTGCAAATTGTATGAATATTCACTCTTCCCTTGCCTTTAAGCACCAAGCATGAGGGGAACATAATTGCCTTTACCTCCATGTGGAAAGAACCCAGCATCTTAAGCCCCATCCCTCTTATCACTCTATGGAAGATGCATTGGGTTTGAGCTCTCTGTTCTCCCTAGGGATGGGGAGTAGTGGGAAAAGTAGACAATAGCCAATGATATAATAAAAAAAGACAGTGGCTCTCAAAAAATAGCTGAGAGCATGAGTATACTCATCTCTTCAACTGCTGATGCCAATTTCAAATTAGCTAACAAACTACACATCACCATAGACACAAAAATGATTCACTTAAAAATGCCCCAGAGACGAATAGTATCAATTTGAAAACAATCAAGTACAAAGAAGTTATATTAAGGAAAGATTTTTACTTGAAATAATTCAAATTCTCTAAAATTGGTAAGATCATATATTAAGCTAGAAATTATATAGTTCATAACGTTGCTTTGGTTAGAAGATAACAAATTTCCACAAACGAAAAACTTAGAGGCTATGTTACTAGTTCTCATTTTAATTAAATTTTGTGATGAGTGAGTCTCTAAAGTGAGCTACCATGTTTCTACTACAAAAGTTCTAGCAAGTTTATGATGGTCTAACAGTAATGGGGACACCCAGGGTACATATTTTGGGTACTTTAAACACTGGCTAACTAAAAGATTTGTCTTTGTCTTCTGAAAGTTGAGTTGGAAGAGAGTTGAGAAGATCTCCATGTAATCTCTAAGTTCCTCATGGAGTTGGATCTTTGGCCTCTGGCGGTCTTTACTTACAACGTCCATTCCTCATCCTCCATTCTCCTTCCTAAAGTTTTGCTAATTAGGACACATAATTTTCACATGTACAAGCTTTTTCCCTCTCTCTCTCCCTTCCCCTTCCTTTCCCTCCCTCCCTCCCTCCCCTCTCTCTGTGCACCTTCTTGGCTCAAAGTAGTCATATGTACCATGGAGAGCATTATAAAGGGGAGAGAACAACCTTGGAAATTGTTCCTCATTCCATTTTGGTTTATACAAGACCTCTTGTGCTTGCTGTCATATATGCCAGACTAACTGGCTCTCAAAGTACTGGGAAGTTTCCTCTCTCCATCTCCCATTTCCCTGTAGGAACACTGAAATTATAGATACTAGTATAATACATCTGGCCTTTTACATGGATTCTAAAGATTTGTACTCATGTCATCATTCCTGCAGGGCAAGAACTTTTACCCACTGAGCTAACTCCCCAGGTCAGGGTTGTTGCTTAACATTTAAAATGCAAATCAAAACTGATTAGTAGACTCAACTGTGGCTAGAGTTTTCCTGCCTGGCCCACGGTCAGGATAAATCTCTTTCACCCGCCAGTCCCACAGCCGCTCAGACCCAACCAAGTAAACACAGAGACTTATATTGCTTACAAACTGTATGGCCATGGCAGGCTTCTTGCTAATTGTCCTTATATCTTATATCAATCCATTTCTATAAATCTATACCTTGCCACATGGCTCGTGGCTTACCGGCATCTTTACATGCTGCTTGTCCTGGTGGTGGCTGGCAGAGACTCCCTCTGCCTTCCTGTTCTTTTTATTCTCTCTGTTAGTCCCGCCTACACTTCCTGCCTAGCCACAGGCCAATCAGTGTTTTATTAGCAACACATTTGCCATACAGAACATCCCACAGCACTCAACTTTTCTTATCACTGAAAACGTCAACTTAGTATCAATGTATAACAGTCTAGTCCTTTTTGGGTTTTGATTTGTATTGTTTTAATATTCAGTGTGTCTCTGATGGAAAATATGAAATTGCCAAATGAAGGAAAAATATTTTAAAGGTCACAGGTGTTTAGTAAAGTACTAAAAACAAAACACTAGGTAAATATGAGAAACAAGGCTCAAAAATAGTCAAAGTAATCCCAGGTTCAATACGCTTCCCAGTGAAAATGATATTTCATGGATTTTCAAGAAATTGGGTCTTAGTAAATCCTGAGAGAGAAAATAATACATCACAGACAGAGTTCTACAATAATAACAAAACAAGAAGTTTGGAAGAAGGGAAGGATAAATTCATATTCACTTCAAAAAGTAACCCGGAATTCATTACAATGTCACACTTAAACATCCACTACAATTTAGGAAGACACTGTTTATACTAGATATTTGTCTATTTAAACCATTAATACCTATTCTGACAGGATCCTGAAGAAAAGCAGGTTAATATTTACCTAAACTTATAAACATATCTACTATGTTGGTCAGCTGCTTTTTTATCCGATAAAAACAGAATACAACAACAACAACAACAAAACTCTATATAGGATAAAGCAAGGCCGTATTATCTTACTGTCTTTGGAAGTTTAGTCAGGCTTCAGAAAAATGAATATGTGGGGCGGGGGTGAGAAAGAGGGAGGGCAAGGGAGGGAGGGAGAGAGACAATATAGATATAGATAAAGATACAAAGATATAGAGATGGTTTCCATCTTGTTTTAAGAAGGCAGAAGGGAAAGGTGTCCAGACAGACTTGAGGAATCAGCAAATGGTAAAACTTACTTATCTATTCGTTTGACAAACCACTTACAACTGTTTACATGCTGACTTTTCCACCAGTCAGTAGAGCTTTTTTTTGTGGGAGTCTCCTTTTCAAAGTTTGACTTGGGAATGTTGAATGCAACAGTTAAATGCTGGGTCCTGGATGGCTGTAGCAGAGCACGAAGAAACAGGAAAAGGGGCCTTTGCTAAATCTTAGCCAGCACCTGTTCTCCTCTTGAAAACAGGCTTGTCTTGTTCTCCTGATGGATCAGACAGTCTCTGGAGTTCACATCCTTTGATATCCTCTTAGAACTCATTGAGTCTATAAGCAAGTGGGATGAAAGACTGGGTTTCTTTGTCTAGGAACAGATCAGAAAACATAAAAAGGAATCTATAAAGCACCATAAAAAGACTGGGACTGACTGAGGATCCGTATTGACTACATGTGCTATTAGGAATATGTTCCCTGGGTAAGATGAGCCTCCTAGAAAAGCTTACAGTGACTAGCTTTAGGGACTGGTTAGCACATGGTATTTTCCCAAGGGACAAAGGTCTCCAAGAGAAATGAAGATAATATTTAACTCTAGAGATCTGGTTATAGACTCACTCCCTTGGGAAATCAAGGACAAGTACTTTCATTGTGAATAGACCTAAGAAGCAAGTCAAGCTATGACTTTCAGGTTCATCATTTGGGGTATTACAGGGTAACTGACAGAAGTTAAAAATCATGACAGAGAAACTGATAGAGATTAATTGCTTAAACTTTAGGCAAAAGAAAACTTTGTTTATGGTTTGAGAAAAGAATAAAAGCCCTTTACTCTAACTAAAGTTGAAGCAGTTGTGTTTGCTGCCCCCTGCCAGCATCTCAGTTGTCCATACTTGGGGGTTAACAGGTAGTTTGTAGGGACTGAACCAATGAGCCTTTAGAAGAGATTGAGACTGTTATGGTGGGATTATGTTGGAAGCTGAGCATAGTGTAGGTACCCACTTCTGTCACTAAGTCTCTACAAAATAAAGGAAGTGAGTATCAGCCATTACCAGAAAAGTACAGGTAAAGACTGAATTATTCCATACACAACATGAAGGAAGGGTAAGCTATTTGATCAGAGTCCCATTGAAGTCCATTACATGAGAAGAGTTGAAGGCTAGTGCTATGAAATATAAGGAAAGATCCAGGAGTAATTCCTGTGAGCAAGCAAGGAACTCATACCTGCATATTCAAACTGCTCTGTCCTAACTATGGTGATGTCAAGTCAGAAAATAATTGGAGCTGAGTGAGGGCTTCCTCATTACAGGGACGTATTTGCAGCGCTGATTTGGAATTCTTCAGTGCTAAGGACAACAAATATCCCAGTGTCCTCCTTTACCACATTAGGGTCAAGGATTCTCAAATAGAAGCCCAATATTGGGGCATTTTTTTTCCTCCCACTGTCCTGTCTGCTGACAGCATTTATCTGCCAGTCGCCTTCCTCCAGTAGAAAAGCCAGTGGGAAATCTTACATCATCCTTTAAGACTTCAAGGTGCTCTCTATGTGTGTTGCTCTCACACCCCTCTGGTACATTTATCCTGTTTTTAATTCTCCTAACCATCTAAATGGTGGCTATAGAAAACAGAATTTGGCACATTTAGTAAGCCATGAGCAGTAGTCTCAGGGCTAATGATAATTTTTGTGATTTCCTTCTGATGTCAGGAGTACAGAAAGTGAAGTATTGTCCTGAGGAAGGATTTTATCTTCAAAGGAGGAAGACTCAGTTCATGTGCACTTCTATATGACCTCTTGTGATGGTTTGTGCTAATGTGAACTTGGCAAAATTTAAAATCCCATGGAAGATGGGCTTTTGGGGATGTTTGCACAGCATTATCTTGCCTGTGGTTTAATGTAAGAAGGAAGGCCTGCCACTATGGGCAGGCCACCTTCTTGGGCAAGGAGCGCTGAGATTGTAGGAGATAAAGGAAGTGATCTGAGTACATGCATACATTCATCTTTTCCTCTCTCCTTGATGACTGTGGACATAGTGTCATTAGCCCCTGCAGCTGTACTTTCTCTTGTAATATTTGGATTTGGTTTAGTGTTTGTTTGTTTGCTTGCTTGCTTGCTTGATGTGGTTTAGTTTGGGTTTTTTGACAGACTATAACTGCAAAGGTTAGCAGAAATAAGACCTTTCCCATTTCAGTTACTTTAGTCAGAGTATTTTGTCACGGTGACAGAAAATAAACTCAGATAGAAATTGTTACTTAGAAGTGAGGCCGCTGAAGTTTTCATTTTTTATTTTTTACTACGACTACTACTATTATTATTATTATTATTTTGGCTAAAATGTGGAATATTTTAGAACTATTGGTTATAACTATTGGTTATATACTTGAGTGATAGAACAGAACATAATAAGCCATTTTGGTGGGAACTTGAACACAAGAATGTTGCAAAAAATGCAGACAGTGGAGACCCAGCCAGGTTATAAGGTTTCAGAAAGAAGTAACTGCTCTATAAGGAACTGGGTGAGGTGGGGAGGGAGGACATTCGTGTGATTCATTGGTCAAGAATATGACTTTTTTCTACCTGTATAGAGAATTTGAGTGTTGTTAAATTTAAAGAAATGGACTAATTTGCTTAACAAAAGAAATTTCAAGGTAGAATGGTATTCAGGCTGGTGTGGAAGCAGCAGTAATTGAGATGGCTCAGCAGTTAATAGCACTCTCTGTTCTCTTTATGCATCTGGGTCCAATTCCCAGAGGCTCACAACCACGTGTAACTCCAGTCCCAGGAGGTCTGATGCCCTCTTATGGCCGCTGTGGGCACTGCATACACACGATGCACAGATACACGCAGGCAAAACACCCATACACATAAAACAAAAAATAAATAATACCTCAAAATAAAAATAAAAAATCAACACCACTGTACAGAAACCTTCTGTGCTGCATACAACTAGAGAATAACAAAAGTATCTTGAAGGCAAAACCTTACCCATTGGAGTTCCATCTGCATAGAGGTGGTACTATTTTTGGAAGCACAAAGGATGTAAAATTTCAGGGGGAAGGGATTGTTGAGCTTAGATCCACAGTTTAGGAGTGCATCTGGGTCCAAGAAGCTCATTTTTTCTGGAAAAGTTCTCAACAAGCCTTTATGGATTGACCCTTAGGGGAGAGAAAAAAGATACTAAATGGAAATCCTAGTCCCAGGGGGGGGTGACCTCCCTATGAGCTGTTGGTCAGTGAGGTCGCCAAGACCTCCAAAATAATACAGACTATTTTTGCTGCTCTCAGTTGCTAACCAGAACTAGATGGTAAGTTCCTACAGCTGAAGCATGCTTTGCATGTAGGACTTAAAGGAAACAAGTTGGAATGAAGCTTGAAGACTCCTCGCTGCTGGCTGTTTTTCATAGCTCTGGAAGATGCCATTCTGGGAGCTGGTGGAGAGAAGTCACCAACAGTCTTGCTAAACTGCACACTCTGCATGTTGTACCAATCATCTGCTAAACATGTATGCCCATTGGGGCAATGCATGACCACTATGGCATGGCCAGCTGTTTTCTGATTCACGGTGAGGACTGCTCCAAAGGAGGGATTCAAGCCTTGGGAGAGCATAGACTCTAGTAAGCAAAGAGATACGAGGTAATTTTACTAAATAGATATGTTACATGTAATAAATTGCTTTGTTGTATGTTTGTTTCTAAACTATTGCTGCTCTCAGCTCTGGTCAAGGAAGCTTTTTACAATAGAGAGCGGTTACTGCAGATACTTACTGGAATTGGCCAAAATGCTGATAACAATCAACTGTTGAATATTCAGACCTAAGGAGATATATTTATCACCCTTTCAAAGATTCGTGGGACATCAGGGAAGAAGAGGTAGAAAGAACGCCAGAACCAGAGGAAAGGGTAGAGTGTGGTAGCAAGTCTCCTCCAGGTCGGAAGTGCTAGTGCACTCAAGAACGCACAGCAGGTGTGATTTCCTGCCCAAGACTGTTGTATAGGAGTGGGAGTTGATGACACAGCTGTGTTTGAGTCATTTATGATCCTGTAAGTAATCTCTCCTCCATACTCCTGTTAGTAACTCTAACACAAAATTCTTGATCCACTGTTAGACATTGTTGCAATCATTATTTTTGTCTTTTATCATTTCACTGTCAAGGATGAGTAAACATTTGTTCTGTCTCCCCAGAGAAAGTGTGGCACAACAAAGACCCACACAAGATTAGGCCTATCAGTATCTTCCATGGATAAGGGAGGAACTCAAAAGGTCCTCCACACATCCCTAAGTATTTACAAGCAGTTAGTGGCTGCTGACATAATAGGGTACTCACAAGACCACATCCCTGCCTGAAGAGCTATTGGCAGATCAGAGTTGTTGGAAAATGAGACACATTTCCTTGCTTCAAGGGGAGGAGCTTGGACCTGCCTCTACTAAATGTACCTCCCCATGGGAAGCCTTACCTTCTTGTAGGAAGGAATGGGAGGTGGGTTGGGAGGGGGAGGCTGGAAGGGCGGGAGGAGTGAATAGGGGGAATCTTTGATTGGTATGTAAAATGAATAAACATATTTTCTAATAAAAAAAATCACAGCCACATTATCCAGTCTATTTGGACTTGGAAAAATCAGAGAAAATACCCCATTATCTATCCTATCTTTGTGAGTCCATAGTATTATACCTAATTTGTTTACTATCATAACTAAGGAAAACTGTAAGTTCAACTATTTAGTCTTTAACTTCCTCAAAGACCCTAGAAAGATGAAATGTTACCTAATGACAGGGACATCAGGCTGCCTGGATAGTCAGCCTAGGTTCCTCTGCAATGTTGAGGCATTCAACTATGGCCTATAGGCCTGGTGTATCTGACAGACATTTCTGACGTTTCTGAGAAGCAGAGAATTTTGAAGGACTGCCCTACCTTGATCTTGGCAAAGTTTGGCCATCGCTTTCTTTTATGTCCTGCTGGTCCAGTTTGGATAGCATACTATCAGCAAGCAGTTGAGGGAAGGGAAGTTTCTTGCCCAAATGGCTAGTTTTGGCCACACACACACACACACACACACACAAACCCCTCCATGTGGAGTATCTTATCTTCGATGCCCATCATCCTCTTTGAAGTAATTGGTGCTGCCAGGAGTAGACATGTCTCATGTCAAGAAAAGCCTAAGTTATTAAAATATTTTAAATGCCATATTCTGTAGGTCCTTGAAGTGTTTGATGTAGATGTAATGGTCTTATTAAATAAGAAACACAGAGCCAAATGCAGAGTTAAAAGCCCAAGAGGTCAGAGCAGTAGCTAAGAGCTGAGACTAAAACCGTCTTCTTATCACCCGCTGCCGTCCTTCTCCTGAGAAAGAGACCTACTTCCTGTGTGTCAGTCTTTTTATTGACTTTCTGTTCTACCTTCTCATTGGTTGTAAACCCAACCACATGACCTCCTCGTCACTGCCTGTATATACAGACCTCCAGGTCTCTATGGTTGGTATTGAGATTAAAGGCATGTGTCTCCAAACTGGCTATGTCCTTGAACACCCATACTCTGCCTGCCATGTGATCAGATTAAAGACGTGCACCACCACCACCCGGCTTCTGCTATGGCTTGCTATTAGCTCTGACTCCCAGGCAACTTTATTTGTTAACATACAAAAAAATCACATTTCAGCACGAATAAAATATCACCATAGTTTGAAGACCATCCATCTATCTAAATATATCCATTTATGACCTTGAAAACATACTTAGTATGACTATAAATTTGACTACTATGGATGACTGTTAACCTGTATTTCTTAATTATATATTACATTTTAAATGAGCTGCATAAACACAATACCTTAAACAAAAGTAGAAATATACATACAGTATAACAAAATTAACTTTAAATTTATATCCATAAACAAAACCCCATACCAATGTAAAATATTTAAGATTAGTAGTTGTTTTTGGATCAAATAGATTCCCCAATCTACCTTTTTAGCCTATCATTTCTATAACATATTCCCCTTTTTCCTTTAGAAAGAGATCTTTGAATTTAACTCTTTAGGTTTTTTTTAACTAGTACTAATAACAACCCCCCTTAAATGATAACAAACATCTATAACACATCTTTTGGAATATGAAGCACATGTTGTGTTGTTATCCAGACTACTTCCTGTTGCTTGTGGGTGCTGTTATCTTTAAGGAATCCTTGATAAAAATCAGTATAATTGTGAGGTCTGAGACTGGACCATCTCAGCCAGCAGCCTTTAAACTGTTCTGGATGCTGGATCACCTGGGCCATCTGTTTTCATTTGTGTCTGGTCCCCTTGTTCTGAAAGTACATAAACCTTTAAAGTTAACATACATATTTGCATCAACATAAATATAGATTGTGCATTGTACACAAGTCAGCCAAAGATGATTTTTTTTGTTATGTGTTTTAGCAGGTAAAATATACAACACAAATAAGTAAAGTGAATCTGTGCTTTACCAGGAGGAAATAGCTTGCCTTTTTTGAACCTCAACAAAGATATGCCCCCCTCCATCTTCTTCTGTTTCATATGGCATTTTATATCTTTAAGGAGAGGCCACTGTGATGCTTTTTCTATCTTCCCACATGGAATATCAAATGCTAAGTATGTATAATTATGATGCTTTCCTCTTTGTTAGTGTGATACCAGGAACACATTGGTCCAGAGCTACTATAAAAGTAGAATCCATTCTCAAGGACCATCAGAACTGCTAATTTAAAACTAGCCACCTAACCTTGTAACTAAAATCCATCTAAAATTGAGTAAGTCTGAAAAGACTATTAAGGTTAAGGTCAAAGTAGTCACTGACAAAACTCCATGTGAAAATTTCCACTTAAAGGGGAGCTGTATACTGTTAAGTGTGTATTTGCAAAATTATTTTTTAAAGTTTTTTTTTAATTGAGTTCATTCATTTTTTTCTGTCAAATATTTTAAAATTTGTGTCAATCAGTGGCAGATTATACACTCTAATGTGCTTTGAGTATAAGATATTACTAATTAGCTTAAGCCAGGGATACCAGATTACAAGATAATAACATCAAGTTTACTGGCATCCAGGGGACTTTTATGGCTACAAGCAGATGGAAGTGTTTTTAGTGCACATTGAATGAAATTAGCAGATAAAATGGTTATGTATTCCCTCTTGTCCTCACTTCTTTTTAATGATTACACTTGCTTTCATAAATTTTCTTCAAAAAAATCACATACACTCATTGTTAATATTTGCCTTCCAATTTTTAAAATTAGACCTAGGGACAAAATACAGCTTATCATAAACAAAAATACAATATTTGCTTCAATTGTTTTTAAATTTTACTACGTAATATTTTTAAGGAACAAATCTTTAAACTACTTGTTTAATTTTTATGTAATGGTATTGGTGAAATTATTAAAGCCAATCCACGTAGTTAAAAGGAAGATTTATTTAGTGGGTAACTTACAAATGAAGGGACAGGTAGGTCACGGGGTCTGGGGAAGGTGTATCGCAATCCAGCGGTGTTTTCTGGAGCTCTGCTCGGCCAACCTCCACCGACCAGGGTCCCGGAACAGAGAGAGAGCTGGCCCATCCAGATCTCAGGTCTCCAGGGGCCTCCCTTGGCCCCACCTTGTAGGCGTGACAGTTGCCAAAGTCTCAGTGGGGGTTGGAACTTCCAGATCAAAGCTGGAATGGCTACCCACTACATAATGGTATGATTATATATAATGATAAAATTTAGTTAGGTTTCTTAAAATGTTGAATAAATGGAATATGAATGTTGTGTTATTTCTTTTACAGAAAATCTATAAATAGCTTATTTCTCTAGTTCATGCATATACAATCAACTTCAATCATTCTTGTCATTTATTTAACTAAAGAATTAATTTTTCAACAAATACTTATTCAATAACAATTATATATTAAGTAATAATGAATATACACACAAATATTAACTATGATATATAATCCGTGAGCACTCACTATAGCTTTGAAGTAATTATAACTCAGTATAACAATTAATTTGAGATAATATTTAAATCCCATTGTGTATATGTACCTCATTTTATTCATCAAATAATCTGCTGTTGAATATCTAGCCTGGTTCCACTGCTTATCTATTGTGAATAGTAATATAATAAATGCAAATGTGCAAGTATCTCTTTGGTAGATATAGAGTCCCTTGGGCCACTCCTGAGTTGTATGGCTAGATCATGTGGTGGTCCTATCTTTAGGTTTTTGGTAGGAACCTATATAATCATTGTTTTAGTTGCTGTAACAGTTTACATTGCCATCAGAAGAGAATAAAGGTTCTTTTGCCCTTGCATCCTCACCAGAACTTGGTCTAATTTGTTTTCTCGATGTTAATCATTGTGCATGGGATGAGACTGTGACATTTTCAAAAAGTAGGCAGAGAAAACTGAAATTTTTATGTTAAGTGAAATGAATTAGACTAAGACTAATTTCCTGTATTTTATTTCATCTATAATTATTACACTTTATATATTTATTATTTTAGATATTTATTATATTTATAATTATTATATTTTATATATTTAAATAGTATATGTATATAGGTAGAGATGTAGATCCTGAAACTACAACGGGGATCATAAGAGGGGGCCATTACTGGTGAGGAGGGAGGGAGATCAATAAAGATAGAGGAGGAAAGAAAAACAGGTAATGTAAAGTTTGTCTGATAAAGCATTAAGGAATCATATTTTTTATATTTACCTAAAATTTTAATACATACACAGAGGCAGGCAGACAGATATACACACAGACAGACAGACAGAACACACACACACACACACACACACACACACACACACACACACACACTTGAGTTGCCATGTTTCCCAAGAACCATATGCTTGCAAAAACCCCAGTAACCAGACATGACAAACCTCTTTTTGAATGGTTGTACACTGTAGTTCAAATAGCTCCCAAAACAATATAGACTATAGATGTAGCCCTTAGAGACAAACTCAATACCTTATCTCTAAGCTGTTGAGTGTGGGCCCCTATTGATGAAGACATCACATACTTAGAACACATTACTTGGATGATTTGAGCTGGATCTGACATGAAATCCTCTCTCTTGCAATCTAGACTCTGTGAAACCAGAAAATATAATGTAAGGTGCCAAAGGAAGAAATCAATTAAACAGTCTCACCCAGCTACAACACTTCTGAACCAAAGACAATACCAGCATGACAAGATATTTAGAAGATGCAATACAAGATGCTATCAAATGTCAATGATAACCAACAGAAGTCTAATTGAACTTAAAACCCACTCAGCAGGAGGGAAATCATGCCTGGTACTAGAAAAGTATCCATCTTCCTGCTGGGGGAAGACCCTTCTTTACGTTGTGAATAACAGAGATACAGGAAGAAGGGCAGAATAGGGAGTCACCAGCCAGATGCAGAGGAAGCAAGATAAGAATGGTCATACTGAGAAAAGGTACCAAGCTATGTGACTAAACATAGATAAGAATTATGGGTTAATTTAAGTATAAGAGCTAGACCATCTATGTCTCAGATCCTTCATCTATGACTCAGAGAACATCAGAAAGAGGCAGGCAGAAAGTTTTTAAGAGCAACAATACCAGACAAACTGCTGTAAAACAGTCTCTCTTAGAAATTACTGCATAAATATGACGTATTGGCAATATTAATGGATATATTAGCATGGAAGGAGAAATATTTTGTGGGGTCCCACCATTGACAAAGAACTGAAGACAACTAATGACTTCTGGGAGAAGGAGAATTATCCTTTCCAGGGATAAACCTTGTTACCAACTGTCAAAATCAGAGTGGTCAGCCTTAAATCTATATATAAACAAAAGGTTAAAAAAAAACTCAGCAGGTGTACCTATATAGTGTGCACACATATAATCATGCATCAATGTGTGTGTGTGTGTGTGTGCGTGTGTGTGTGTGTGTGTGTGTGTGTGTGTGTAAAATTATAAAAATCAAAGTAAAAGAGGCTATCAACTTCAGAGTAGGGGTGAGGAATATAAGGGGTTGGAAGGAAGGTACCTGGGAGGGTTGGGGCGGGGAGAAATTGAGGGTGGGAGATGATGTAATTATACTTCAGTTAAAAACATATTTAACAAATAAAATATAAAATGACAAAAAGGAAGAAAAAAGAAAGGCAAATATCAGTCTAGGATAGTAGCAGAGGGAGCCAGGGATGGTGGTAAGAAAAGAGGCATTGAGCCATTGAGAATAAAACATGCTTCAAGATTCCATGACAAGACCAATTATCTTCTGTTTATTTAACTAACCAATAAAAAATAAAATTGATTAAACAAAACCTTACAAAGATATAATGCTAAAGTCCAGCAGGATCACAAAAAGTAAAAACTATGCCTGGAAGAGATAAGAAAGTTTGTACAGAAAATGTGATACCTGACTTAGTTATTTATAGACTGAATGCCTTTATTTTGTCTTTGAGAATCCATTGAAAAAAGAAAGTTTATATGTCATAAATACATAAGATTGAAGAGCAAGGCTTGTGAAGATATGTAACTGAGGTATTGAGGAGGCTACACTTTGCCAAGTAGATGAGCAGACCTGCTCACTGAATACATAAGAAGTCTCAATTGTGGTACTAGTATTTATCAATTCTACCATTACTATTGTTTTAATAATTATTATAATTTCCAATTACAACAATGAATATGATGCTTTTAATGACATTTAAAATATACTTCATCATTGGGCATGAGAGTGGTCTAGCTGTGACATCTGTCACCCCATTAATTTCCAGAAAGGATTCAGCATGCCAGTTGGCTAGGAGAGTGTCATGTTCTTCAGTCACTGCTCCATATGTATATAAGGAGCTGTGCTCCCCTGATAGAACCTCCAAATAAGCTCTCAAGGAAGATTTTATAATACATTTTGTCATCATTAGCAGTAATAAATTGCTGCTTTCACATCCTAAGTTAATATACAAACCCATGCAAATGGTATTTTTCCAGAGATGAAGATAAAGTCAGCTTTTACAGCAGGCACTTAATAATCACTGCACTACCTGCTAAATCTCTGTTTGTTTGCCTTCATGAAGAGATTTCTTAACAGACTCTGATATTAGCAAACAAGGAAGCAAGACATGATAAAGTAACTTTTATATTGTGAATCATAAAATACCATCATCATTTTCTCTTTTGGATATCAAACAACTGAACTTGTCACCCTACAGTGGAAAAATCAATTGACCTAATGAAGATGATTACTCTGTTGTTCTTGTTGATGGTTATTGAGGCCTGTAGAAAGGTTAAGATACAATCTTCAGTTATTCTCAAATCTTCATCTCTAGAAAGGAAATAAGTTTCAGGAGCCAGTGAATGACAGATGTGAAGAAGTTGGAAGAGGATAAGAAGGGATATGACACAGAGCTGGGGAGTCTTAAAGACATATTATCACTCTTTAGATGCTGCAAAGTGTCTCAAAGACTCAAATGAGTCACTCAGAGTACCTTAATTTTATCAATGGAAGCTAGCTAAATGACTCAAAATTAAAGTTGTAATGCATGCAAGTCATCACCCAGACAACTGAACAACCGGAGGAAACTCCCTAATGGTAATAAATACCACCCCACAGCATGGATGTGGGAATGAGGAGTAAGCATTTGGTACTGTCTTTCCCTCTGTCATATTTCTCTATGATATTGAAATTATTTTTTACCTTTCCAGATGTTTAAATACAGGAAGTGAACAGAAGGGTCCTATAGCAGAGCTCCTAGCACAAGTCTTCCAGCAGGAATCTGTGCCAAGGTTCAAGCTAAAGATAAATCAATAAATCAGGCATCTGTCTTAGAGACAGCTGTCAGAAAAGGTCAGTCTTCCAGGCTTAGGGACATTCTCCATATAAGGGCAGGTAGAAGCAGGAAGTTCTGCTGAGGTGGGAAGGAGTTTCCATGTTGCCGAGCTATAGAGATAAACTGCCTGGCCACATGAGACTGCAACCTTGACCAGTGAGCAAAAATCTTCCAACACTGTAGAGCATTTTCTTAATTACTGTTTGATAAGGAAGGGCCCAGACCATTGAGGGTGGAGCCATCCCTGGACTGGTGGTTCTGGGTTCTATAAGAAAGAAGGCTGAGCAAACCATGAGGAGCAAGCTAGTAAGCAGCATCCCTCCACGACCTCTGTATCAGTTTCCAGGGTCCTGCCCTGTTTGAGTTTCTGTCCTGACTTCCTTCAATAATGAACAGTGATGTAGAAGTGTAAGTCAAGTAAACCCTTTTCTCTCCAAGTTACTACGGCCATAGTGTTTTGTTACAGCAATAGTAACCCTAATAAAAAGAGTATATTTATTTTAATTCACTTGTACAGAAGATATATGTGCATACCTGTACTTTGACAAGCAAAATGCTTTATAACAGAAAAAAAAATCTCAAGAAAAGCCAAATCAATTCTTAAAAAATATTAGGCACAGTATTTGTTTCATACAAAACTAAGATAACAAAAATATGCAAATATATAAATAACCATATGATATATACCTCAGGGAACAATCCAGAAAAGGGTAAATAACCAAATTCCATGCACAGAGGAACTTGAAACATGATACAGTTGACTTATCTTATATGAAATCCTGAATTCTGGACAGAGTAAGACTTTATACATACAAGCTAACAATGTATGTTTTCAATAAACAATATGAAATACCTTCAATGACCTTGGGCTACAAAGATCAGTGTTAAACATGACCAAAGCCATAAATGATTATAGAAGATAAATCAATGACACTGATAAAATTAAGTTTTACTATATTCCATCATCAAACGCATCATTTTAAGAGCAGAGACAGAATCCAATAACAAAGAAAAATTGTTGCAACAAACAACAAAGTCTCCTATGGAAGTATACAAGTAACCCTTGCAAATGCATAAAGAATAACCTGCAAAGAGTACTGTGGTAATGATTCAATGAAGGTAGAACAGATGAGTAACACAGGAGTATTCCCAACCCTGTTACAATTCAGAGACATGGCAAATCTATAAAGGAACTTTAATTTACCATCTTTCCAATTAGAAACACTATGTGTCTATATGTTTGTGTACACATTGCACATATATGTAGAATATGTAGTCAGATAATGAATTCATGGGTAGATAAGTGGATAGATGATAGGTTATCTATTGTGACTGAGAATTAATTTAGGTTCAGATTGATTGGAATGCTAACATAGCACTGGTGAGAATACAATTATGTCCAACCCTTGGAAAATAACTTACCATTGCACACTACTAATGTAGGAATACGACATTGTCTACAATCCAGAAATTCTTCCTACCCATAGCAATATACTTTCATGTACATACATGTACGTTAATGACTTTTCTTCTTATTGTGACCAAATAACTAACCAGAAGAAACTTAAGGAAAGATCAATACACTGACTTAATGGTTTTTAAAAATGTACAGTACATAGTGACGACATAAGCGTTGCTCAAGACTCTGGTGCCAGAGTATGACATTAGCTCTCCCTATTTCCCATGTTTGTTCATTCTGGGACTCCAGCCCCTAGGATAGTTGTACCCACATATATGGTGTGTCTTTTCTCCTTAGTTAATCTTCTTTGGAAAAGCTCTCAGGAAAACATAGATATTTCTTAATTCAATGATTTATAGTCAAAATTAACCACCATCGGCCACATGTCTATATGTATGTATATATAAATGAACACACACAGAAGATTAACATTTGAACAGTAATAGCATTGAATCTGTATATGGGCATGTGAATGGTGAGTTGGGGGGTTGAGATAGGTATATCTGATTTAAAGCATAGAGATAAGTTAAGGCCAAGAGAGAATTCCTACTTGCTTTTCCCACTTGGCCAAGAAAATTTGATAACCATGCAGTAGCTAATTGTTTCCATAATAAGATGATAGAGGATTATTTCTTGGGACAAAAATAAGAGGTATAGTAAAAGTTGGACTATGTGCATAAGAAGTTTTAAAATTTGATTACTCTTTAAAATTATAAAGCGAAGGGTAATAATTAAAAACTGTAAACTGGGTCATTTAAAAATATTTATTTTTATTGTATGTATAATAGCCTTTTGTCTGCATGCATGTCTGTGTATCACATGTGTGCCTGGTGCCTATGGAGGCCAGAAGAGAGTATTAGATCCCTAGAACAGTGATTGCAGAGAGTTGTGAGCCACACTGTGGGCCCGGGAAATCAAACCTGGATCCTCTGGAAGAGCAGCCAATGCCGTTTCTGCAGGCCTTTGAGTCTTTTGTCTACACAGCTTGCTCCTTTTCTCTGCTCACACATTATCTCTACTGAGAGTCCTTTCTGAGCTGTGGCTTATAAGTAGTCTTCATTTTCACGTGCAGTCCCTTTTATTCATTTACTAATTGATTTCTCATTCATGGAAAGGTTTGGAAGAGGGCCAGAGAGATGGCTCGACGGGTAATGTCACTGGTTGCCAAGCCTCATGACCTGAGTTTGATTCATGTAAGCCACATTGCTGTGGGATGTCTTTCTGTATGCTGTGAATACATTGGCTACCATTGGCTAATAAATAAAGCTGCATTGGCCTATAGCAGGGCAGGATGTAGCCAGGCAGGAAAATCCAAGAGAGAGTGAAAGGAGAAAAGAGAATAAGGAGAGACGTCAGCCTACTGCTGAAGGAGCAACAAGATGCCAGCAGACTAGTAAGTAATGCCACAGTCATGTGGCCACATATAGATTAATAGAAATGAGTTGAGTTAAATTATAAAAGCTAGCTAGCAAGAAGCCTGACCTATAGGCCATATAATCTGCAATTAACATTAAGCCTCTGAATAATTATTTTATAAACGGCTGTGGGACCGCAGGGCCAGGAGGGACCAGAGAAACACTGAACCGCAGAACTGGGTGGGACCAGAAAAACATGGCTACACCACACGGTGGAAGGAGAGAGCGTACACTTCCAGGTTATCCTCTGACTCCAAAGTTAGCCTGGGCACACTCCCCCAAAATTAATAAGTGCAATGGAAATTTAACTTCTTAAGTGACTAGTTCAAATTAAATTCAAGAAAACTTAAGTGAAATTTGAATAACTAGAGAGTCAGTCCCAAATCTGGATTTCAGGAAGGCAATATAAACAATTTGACATAAAATTGGAAAGTCACAAGTAAAATTCAGATATCAGTTCTGGAATTAATAAAGGCATAAGGAAAATCTCCTTGGTTTATTTATATCTAATTGGAAAGCAAATTAGAAATAAAGCATACCACAAATGCAAAAGCCCATTTAAGTATACAAAGGGACAAAGTGACCAGGCTGCCTCTGTTGCAATTTGAAGGGAATTAAGCTTGCAGAACCTGACCAGCCAGTAATGTAGAAAAGTCCAGCCTATTCCCAGATCTCCTAAAATGTGCTTGATTACACGGTTATCCTTATCATTTTCTTTCTAAACCTGACAAGTAAGAACCCATTTCAGTTTTCACAATAGCCAAATTGCTCTCCCCAGATATACTTCGCAACTATTAAATTAAGCAGCCTTCCATTAGCAGATCTAACTCAGAAGCCTAAGTACTCAGAAGGGAAGACAGCAGAAAATAATAACGGACTCAGCATCATTCCCATTTCCAAAGACAGATGATCAGACATCAATTTGGGCTTTTTCTTCTACAAACACTAAAATTAGAAAAATTAGTTCCCCCCTTCATTGCTCAAAACAACCTTAAGTTTGAAGTGAATTCTTCTTTTGACTCTTATAAAAGTAAAAATTCCCCCACAAAGTGCTATTATAAATAATATGTTTATTTTACTTTATGCATTGTAAAATTATGGATGGAATTCTCAATAATAATTCATAAAATAGAAATGCATGATATAGGAAAATAATACCTTGTATATCTGTATATATGTAATATCAATGAACATATTACCTATCATGGAAAAAAGTGTGAAAAGACTGAAGATCACTCATGTAACCCTGAAACCAATCATACATATAATAATCAAACAATTTTAAAATCAGTTCTTAAATTTCAAATCTTAAAACTCAAAGCGCTCATTAATTTTCAGTTTTTCTTAATAAATAATACAATTGCTTTTAAAACCTAGATGTAGAAATCACTGAAGTAAAAGTGGTTGCTTCTTCATTTTGATTTTTATGTCTTATTTATCTTTATTAATTCACATTAACACTCACTTTTGTATTATATTGAACATATACAAAAGTTATGACATGCAATTATTATTTAATTCAGCAGTGCAGACAAAGTGATTTTGGAAAGCATACATCCCCATGTTTCCAAGATCCTCTACCACATTTACCATGCAAATCAAACAACCCTGCATCCCTACTGTACCCTGGTTTAGGTCATCATCCTTCCAGACCTTTGAAGAGCTTCCTCTTCATAAAACCAATAGTAGGGAAATTTTAAAGACTTAAACATAGAATATGGAGATTTAGTAGCTAACTGTTCACATTGTCTTTCACACCCATGATATGTGACAAACTACCACACACTTTATAAATTTATTAGACTTATTTTTTTCTTATGAGTCCACTCAGACAAATATATGAATGTTATATGGTAGAGGATGGAATGTAGCAAAAACCGGAGCTGTTAATTGCCTAACTAGGTTTTGATTATTCTTTCCTTTGAAGAGAGTGCAAAATCTTCATTTCCTTACACTTCAGGCTAAGTGCAACAATTTAAAAGCTTTTGCTTCTCATTAAGTGACAGATATTAGAAAAGAGAGTATGCATTTAATAGTATCATTATGTTCTCCCTGTTGTATATCCAAGATGGAATCATGGAAAATTTGAAACTAATAACACACTCAAAGTCTTAAAATAACTTCTAATGGCAGATAATACTTTCCATTCCTGAATGAGTATAAATGAGGAACACAGACCAGCATGATGTGCTTTATACTCTCACGCTGTTTCCCTAATCTGTCGTAACTCCAATAGCCTTAAGTAAAAGTAAGTCATGATGCTTTTTATGTTGGCATAAAAAGCTTCTCACCCAAATGAGGCATCCCTCCCTCAGCTTTAACTATCAGACCGGGGTGCTATAACTCCTAAATGACAAAAACTGTTAGTGTTTGCAACTGTTAAGAACCAAAATCAATAGACGCATATTAAGTTGCGACAAATGGCTAGGGTAAATTACAATTGTCGCCATATGGTATTGAATTTGCTTCATGCTTAAGAGTTGGCAGTTAATTGGATCAATAAGAAAAGCTAAGGAATTACAGTTAAATTTGACAGATAATTACTTTTCATCCCATTTTAAAGCACATTGCAAAAAAAAATCTTATCAAATACTAATTCCCTATAAAATTTAGTTTAACAAAAAAGAAAATTAAAAGGAAATATCTTTTCAAATATAGATTATTTATGGGACTTTTAAGTTTTTAGAGCAGGATCAGGAATTAACATGCAGTCATTTTGGCCAGGTGATGTTGTTTAGTCGACACATGTTCAATTTCAGAATCTCCCTGCAAAGAAGCTCATAAATTATTTACTAGCAAATAGTGATGTTTTCATAATAAGTGAATCCATTATTCCATGAAAGCTGAAATTTAGAAAATATAAAGTCATTGAAATAATATAATATTTAACTTATCTGTCTTCCATGCTACTTAATATCACTGCTTTGAATCTTAATGGTCACATAAATGAAAAAAGCAAAGCAGAAAGAGGAGAAAGAACTCAATCATTGATGTGTTCTGTCTCTACAGTCAGGGCACCCTCTAACATCCATCATTCACTGTAATAAGATGTATTAACAGAGCACGGATTCACAAGAGATTGGTAACATACACTATTCATGTATGTGCTAGTGCTGTACAAAGCACTGTGAATTATCTCACTTGTCACACACATATTTTGATAAATACTTGTTATTCCCACTTTACAAATAAGCAAGGTGCTAATTAGAACAGAAAGGCAAGGTTCTAAGGCAGAGGAGTAAAAAAATAATGACACAGAGCCCAAGACCTCCTTATTGAAAGGCATGCCTTCAGCCACTGAGCAAGAGTTACCATAACTCACTGGATTCCACTCAGGATATTTAAGAGCAAACATTTCAAAAAAAAATCAGTCTTAATTAGTGCTCTCACTTAATTCTCACATTCCTATATGTGAAATTTGTCTTTCTGATCTAACTGATCCCTTTCAAAGTTGAACATGGTAGCTCACACTGGTATCCAGGCACTAAAACGCTGAGACAGGAGAATAACCACAAGTTAGAGACCAGCCTAGGCTAAACAGTAAGCTCCAGCCTAGCCTGGGCTTGAGTGTGGGATACCGTCAAAGCAAAAAGATAATCAAAATACAGGAAACACGTTACTTGTAATTTTGTGACTCCTTTCTACTATCCCTTATGTTCAGTATATAGCACATATTTGGTGCCTGGTTTTTAAATGTATCGCTATATAACCCAGTGATATATTAATAGTTAACAGTAGCTGCTGTTATGGAAAATCACTAGCATTAGCCTAAGTTAAAAAAAAGTTTTACAAATAATATAACTTCTAAATTTGTCCTTCTTGACTATCCTAACCTTATACTTTCTAATGAAAAAAAATTTCCCATCCTTGATAATATAAACAGAAAAAAAGCCAGTAAGTATTTGCTTATTCACAAGAATAATAACTCAATCTGAGGATAAATACAAGAAGTGTCAGTTCAACAAATGAATTGATATATAAACTGTATATTATATATCCAGACAATGGCAACCATATTCATTGCTAAATAAAAATGAGCTATTAAGGCATGAAAATCCATGAGGGAATTTAAATGCATTTTCCTAGAGGATAGACAAAAATCTGAAAAGGCTGAATACTGAATGATTATATCCATGTTATTTTTCTGTTAAAAGAAAGCTATGGAAATATTGAAAAATATCAGTGGTTGTCAGGGCTTAGGAGAGAGGAAGGAGTAAATAGATACAGACTAAAGAAAGATTGTTTAGTAATGAATGGTCCTGTGTATTCTAATGGTGGATATATTTTATTCACTGGGAGAACCCTTTATAGGGCACAAGCCGAGGAGTGAACTCAAAGCAAAATATGGACTCTGGGAAATGATGACACGTAAGGGTGGTTCAGCAAATATAACAAAGATTCTACTCTACATTGTGAGCGGGAGTTGTTGGGACCGGAGATGGATGGAATACAGGGACAAGTGGCCAGACAAATGGAAACTCATGAACTGTGAACCAATGGCTGAGGGGCCCCCAACTGGATCAGGCCCTCGGAATGAGTGAGACAGTTGATTGGCTTGATCTGTTTGGGAGGCATACAGGCGGTTCGACCAGGTCCTGTGCTCAGTGCATGAGTTGGCTGTTTGAAACCTGGGGCTTG
>CABHPQ010171556.1:0-13065 GCA_902168405.1 Peromyscus aztecus | reverse complement strand
AAATTATCATCCTCTACCCGCTAGATACCGATGTCTTGATGATAAATGAACATGTATAAATATTAGTGATAGCTATGATAATGAAAAACATAAGGATATAGTTTTAGAGCAAAGCATGAAAGCTGTGCGATTTCTATAAAATAGTTTTTGATAACTGATAAATAGACCTTGTACAATAAAAAGTTTTTGTTATTTTATACCTTCAGTATGACATAATATAAATATTAAAATAAACATTACATTGTAAAAATGGTTTCAAACAGCCAGTGAGCAGATATTTATGTCTTATAAATCAAAAAGTATAAATTGAAAAATATCCAGAGTACAATAGAATAAAAATCTTAAAATCTGAAAAAAAAAGGATAATAAAAGGACTCTACAAGTGTAGGGACAACATGCTTTCCTTTCAATGTTTCTGTGAACATAAAACTATTCTAAACTTGATCAAATTTAAAGTCTATTTTTGTTTATTTATTCATCTCTGTATGTAGATGTCTGTGTGTGTGAATGTGAACATTTGTGTGCAGGTATGTGCATCTCTGTGCAAGCGGGAAGTCAGAGGAAGACATCTGCTGTCCGTCTTTATCATTCTTCTCCTAGTCATCTGATGCAAGGTTTTCCAGTGGAACCTGGGCTTGTGAACCAGCTGGGCAGGAAGTAAATAAGCTATGGTGACCTTTCAGTCTCTACCTCATTCTGAGCTGTGGTTCCAGACTAGCATTTGCAAGGATGCAGGGATTTTTAGGTGGGTCCTGGAACTCAAATTCTGGTCCTCTTGCTTGAAGAGCAATCACTCTTAACTAATGACTCATCCCTCTAGCCCTCAGTCTTTTGTTTCTTTGTTTTAAGAACATTATACTCCTTGTCTAGCTTTCACTTCCCCCCTTTTCTCAAAATAGTCATCTGCTTCATTTATCTATTTTCCCTATATCATTCATTCTTTCTTCCAAAGACTTCTCAGTTTCCTCCTACTGTTTCTCTACTCTGTCCCTAACCTGGTAACTATGGTAGGATTAAATATATATCTTAAATAAATAACCTTGCATTAAAACACGTGGGTACTTATCAAGCTAGTGATAACTATAGGTTCACAAAACCTAAAAATATATAAAAAATGCCTATATCACTTTTACTTTGTTTAAATATTTGCCATGCATACCAAGTAGTAGTAAAGGTGAAAACAGTAAAGGTATGAAATTAACACGGGATGTCTGTCATTAGGAAGGTGAGCCATGCACGACTTCCCCCCCCCCCCCCCCCCCCCGCTTTCCTGCCAGCTAATACTTTAGAGAAATTCTTTAAAAAGCAAAATACAAACTTAACGAACCCTCTTCTGTTTCTCCATGCCTTCCACCAGAGTTATCAGATGGCTCGGGATTATCCGACTAACTGCAACCTAAGGTATTCTGAGGTTCTGTTCCCATTCTTTCCTAATGGCTTGGGGGAAGAGGCTCTAGCTCTTCATTTCTTCTCCCTGGATATGGATTCCAAAGTTTACCCAGAAAAGGAAAAGAGCCCTAGTCAAGCAGAAATAAGGTTAAGGTTAACACTTAATAAAGCTTTTGTTTTTATTCCTGCTTCTCGTGTCTACTTAATTGCTCCATAGTTCACAGGAGGAAAGAAGAATTAGCTCAGCAGCTTTGAAACCTCAAAGCAAGAAGATTGTTGGGGGGCTTTTTAAAGACTCACTACTCAGTTATATACAAAGGGATTTCTACTTGTGCCGCTCAGACCAAAGTCTTGTGTGTGCCATATCCCCGTGAAATAAAAGTCTCAGTAACTTATAAAACTTCCAATGACTTTTTCAGCCTCCCTGCCTTGGGGCACTGACTGGATCATCTCTGAAACATTGCTTTCTGTACAAAATGTTTATACTAAGTGGGATTGTGTGGTTGTGTATCTCAGTGATAGAGCTCTTGTCCAGTATATTGGGCCCCCATTTGGATCTCCATCACAGAAGAAAAGCTACATATGTAACTGGTGTGAAGAGCAAAGAGATTTGGCACAAGTTTGCAGAGTCTAATCTGTTTTGAGAGGACTGTGGAGAGGCATAGGGGCTCTCCAAAGCTACTTACTGCAATATCCTATTTCTTTAACCTGTTGCTAAGATTTATGAGTAGTACAGAAATATTATAAAAATAACCAGTCCTCATTGTGAACCTGAAATATGTGAGAGAAAAATTCTGTGTGGTGCTTAGCTGTTAAATATGGATAGAATTAGACAGAAAGCAACATATATTCCAGGTAAAATTTTTTCATAGTCCCTCACATCAGCATGAGCCTTGTGAATAGAAGCTGTTTGTGATGTGGTATCTGTGGTGAGTGGTCATCTAACTAGAGAGGTAAAGTGCTGTTAGAGTCTGGCTTTTCCAGATACTTATTTGAACCAAAATGATGTGTGGAGGGTAGCTTCTCATTATAGGAAATGAAATGGAGGGGAGCAAGTGAAGCAGAGTTCAAGACAGCAGGAGATAAAAGGCATGAAGAACTACTGAGCCAGAAAGGGGAATTGAAACAGACCTGATGTAGCACTAATCATTAGCTAGTGGAGTAATGAGCTAGGGAGGAGATGGGGCTTTAGTTATGGCCCAACAAATGGAAATGGGAGCTTTCCAGATGTTCCATATGGTCTGTAATTCAAAGGCTTTGTGCCTTCAGGTCAGATTTTTCAAACAGATAACAGATGTAGGAAAGACTTGGGATTTTATGCACACACCATGATAGTTAGCTTTCAAAATCTCAAGGCTTGCATGTAAACTCCTCATATAAGAAGAGCAGGCTTAAAATAAAGCCCATCAGACCTCAGGCAGAATTCCAAAGAGAAAAAAAAAGAGTGCCAGGTTAATAATAGCTTTCTTCTTACATCCCAATTCAAATGCTACAGAAAGCATTAGGGATTTTAACACGACAGCACCAATTCAAGAGCAATGGGGGTTCAAAAGAACATTTCTTGCCAAATGGCATTTTTGCTAAAGAAAATAAGTCAAAGACCTTGATATCAGGAGAATAATTGTACATAGAGTTAAACACAATATTCAACACATAAAAATATAAATTTTATCTTGACTGGAACAGAAATTTTCTCATTGTAATTAAATTCTCATCATTCTTTTAAACTTCAGAACCAAGGCACTTATGACAACTTAAGAAACACATTTTAAATGACTAAATGTACCCTAATAAGGTCTGATGTGGTTCAGCAACATAACGTGGACATGAAGGCCTCCTCCATGTGGCTTAACAGTGAAGGGAAAGAAATAATAAATACATGTAAATAAATATAGCTCACTTATATATTTCAGGGTTTTTGAGGTAGTTTGCAGTAGTTCACACTGCTTTACTAGATAAATAAATGTTATCTTTGGTGATTTAGGTACCTAGATTTGGGGGGAAATAGCATAATCTTTGGGATTCAGAATGGAAAGTTAGTATCCAAAACAATTTGCTGTGCAGTTTCTTATAAAGATCTCTGTTTAGATTTCTGCTGGTTTGGTCCCCTTGAGAATATGAATTAGGGATGCTGAGATGGTTCAACAGGTCAAGGAATATGCCACTAAGCCTAAGGACATGAGTGGAATCCCTGGGACCCATATGATAGAGGGACAGAACCCACTCCTACAAGCTTCCTTCTGACTTACATGCATCTACACTGTGACATCACAACTCCCCAACCAAATACACAAATGAATAAATAATAAAAATTTAATTTTCTAAAAAACAGAAAAGAATCTGACTTCTCATCTAATACTTAGAGGAAAGTATAAGGATATCAATGGTGCATGCTTATAAACTACATAATAGACAATGAAAACATGAAGAGAGTGCCTCTACCCAATTCTGGACTTAAGTGATTTTCTCCTTTCCCTGAAATGACAAATTCTGGTGATATCTAACAATCAGACCTCACACTTTCAGTTTTCTTAAAGCATACAAGGTTAAAATGTTCACATCTGCTTTTTGTTAAACTAACTCTTTATGAGATTTCTATATAAATGAATAGCTTATTTCTATTAAACCTCTCCAGAGAATGTTAAAGCACAAAGGAAAGGATATCTTAACCTTTGTTCAAATAAGATCTTTGCTACACATTTTAGATGGTTATTTCAGTTAATTGAATCATCAAAACCTTACATAGAGGCCACCACCACCATCTGTTAAAGCAAGCTATAAAAAAATACAGCAGCATGCAGTGCTCCTAAGCTTATCCTAGAATGTCCACATCTTCCACTAAATGTAATTCTATCTGAGACAAAAAGCCCTGGACCTCTTCTCCTATGTAATCTTTTCCTTTTCTTACTTTTTGCCAGCCAAGAGGGAGACTTAAAATTTCTGCTTTAGGATCTTCTCTTATCTCAAAGTAATTCTAGTCTTGCTCAGTCTGCTTGTAGAAAAGCACATTAGGTATAAAATGAAGTGTGTGTGGTTCTTATTGATGTTTTCATTGCCCATGGCTCTCTGGTTGAATCCTTTCTGTGTCAAATTTAATCTTCATCCCCAGTGACTTTCAGGGAGAACTTGCATATTAATGCTTGGTCAAGGTCAAGGTCAGCAGACATTTTCTCATCTGAACACTTTATTCACAGTGCTGTAGATTCAGGATGACTTCTGTTTCTCACTTATTTTCTTTTGCCTCAATGGTTTAAAACAGTAGACCGAGAATATATCCAAGCAACTGTGAATAGAAACTCAAATGTTCTTAAGCTTAGATAGTGTTTGGGATTATAACACTGCCATTAGTCCCAACTAAGTCTGGCTTACAGTCAAACACCTCAACAGCCCAAGATCTTGGATACATTTGTCCTAATTTTCTCTAAGTTTCACTTTTTTCTGTTTGGTGTTCTGCTGTCTCAAATGGCACCATCAGTGATTCTAGAATAACATTCATTGGAACAGAGGAGAGTGGATGATTTAAGTAGGATTGTAAAACAGTGTCTCAGTTTTCACTGTTGGCAGAATCAGCTACAGAAGCACCATCCATGTATAAGCATTTTTCATTTTTATGTAATTAAAATACAATTATATCTTTTCTCCCCTCCCTTTTCTCCCTCTTGCTACTTCCATGTCCACACCGTTCCCCAGTTCCCTCCCAACTTCACAGCCTCTTCCTCTTTAACCATTGTTCCATGTAAACCATATAAACACAACGCACTGTATATGTTTCTAGGACTGACCCCTTGATACTGTATAATGAAATCAAGGAGCTCATCTCTGGAGAAGACAAATTCTCCCCCTCTCAGTGGCTGTTAATTGCTTATAGCTCTTCATCTAGGCATGGGGCCCTGTGAAATACCTCCGTGTACCTAGTTATGTCAACTGCTGTTGTATTTGATCAAGTCTCTTTTAGATAGTCATGTAAAACTTCACTGGTGTAGCTTCCCTGCCATAGCTAGCAAAATCACACAGTCTCACAGCAGACTTCCTGTTCCTCTGTCTTTTATAATCTTTCACTTTTTTTTTCTTCCAGTGTTCCCTAAGCCATAGGTATAGGGGTTGTGTTGTAGATGTCTCAACTGGGATTGAGCACCCAATGGTCAGTTGTTCTCTGCAGTTGCTTCTTTCTGTCATCGTCTCTGCCACAAAAAGAAGCTACTTGGATGAAGGGTGACATTTACGTTGGTCTGTGGGTATAAGGATAAGTCTTTAGAATGCAGTTAGGAATTATACCACTTTAGGAAAGTGAGAATAGGAGATCCTGCTCTAAGATCTAGGCTCTCACTTGTTATTTGTAGTTGTCTAGATTTACAGTACCAGACAGGATGTCCCTCCTGTTAAGTGGCCCTTGAGACCAATTAGACAGTTGTGGTTATCAGCAAGACAAAAGTGCTACTATTACACCTTTAGGAATATCTTGCCACATTGCTCATTGCTGTGGTTCATCAGTAACATAGCTGGGTAGGACTATTGATTCCTTTCCTCCTTTACAAATCGCATATCACCTTCTTGCATCATTACAGCAAATCTTCCAGGAGGAGGTTTTCAGGTCAGAAGTAGCTCAAATCCTATGAGTTCTATACATAATTTCTATGGTGTCTTCAGCAGCAGGGACTTGCTCTTCACTGCCTGTGAACTGGGCACAGCGTCAGGAGAGAAGGGAGTGGCTTGAGTGCACCTCTTGCCCTTGTGTCATGAACCCCAAAGAGATCACTGACTTGAGTTGCACAGGAAATAGCACTGAGGATTTTACAAATCATGTCATCACATTCGTAACCTTAAATTTTAAGTTAAAGGCTTCTGGAAAGGCAGTTACAGAACAGGAGGAACTCTGCCAGCTAACTATTGGCAAAGAATTATCCAGAACACATAAAGTCTCAAACTACAATACCAAAATAATAGAAAGTACAATAATAATTGGAGTCATGAACTGAATACCATTCAAATGACAAAATAAAATCATGAAAAGACTACAGCAACAACTCTGTTGCTTCTGTCATGAAAAATGCAATATGCAAATGAAGCTGAGCCATGTGCTCTGTGAAGAACTACTCCAGGTAGGAGAGGAATTATAATGACAAAAAGAAATGCTAATGTTATCATCACCATTAGCCTCTGAAATGGTAGGGTAAACAAAGGGGGATGAGATGGAGGTGCTGACTTATCATTTCCTAGAGCAGGTGGAAAAGTAAGTACAAATTAGAAGGAACCCATCTTAGGATCCAAAAGCTTAGAACCAATTGAAGAATTAGCAATTAGAGTGAGGTAGAAATAAGACAACCCACAGAATCAACCCAAAATTTCAGTGGATTGGGAAATCCAAGATTCATGGTCATGCTTTCCTTGTGACCAGCATGTCAAAGGAATGATCACCATGTCAGGATGTATCTATGTAGCAACACCACACTTGTACAACTCACATGAAATATTAATTCATCAACTATTTTTCAATCTGTGAGAAAGGATCCACAAATTACACCAAGTCATCAATCACTCAAGACATCTACAAGATCAATTCTGCTCTATGAAAACTTTCATTAAGTCTTAATGCCAGGTATTACTATGTTTATTTTCATTATTTAGGCATTAGCATTTGTGAAATGGTATTGATTCATTGTTTTAACTCAATACAATCTTTTTCAAATTGAAATATATGTACATCCATGCATGTATATGCATATATATGTCAACACACACATATATATGTACTCTCCTGTGAATGAGATTAGTGACATGATAAATAAAAGCCCGAAAGACCCCTTGTTCCTTCCATCATGTGAAAGCACAGAGGGAAGGAAGTGGGCCTTTACCATATATGTAATAGATAGGTGCCTTGGACTTTGACCCTTCAGAATTTTGCAAAACTAATTCATGATTCTGTAAGATACTCAGTTTACAGCACTTTCCTATAGCAACCCAAACCTACTCAGGCATTCATCTTTCAAACCAACATTGTGTTTATTATTATGTTTCAAAGCCATTTATGTTTATACTTAATGTAGCACAGTGAAAGGGAAATTATATGAAAAAAAAAATTGACTTGAAATCCACAGAAAATAAAATAGCTGCCCGAACAACCTCTCACCATTTTGATGAGTTTATAGAATTTGAACTCTAGACTCGGTCAAAACTTTCACCGTATAACTTTTGTTTTGAATAGAGGTGTGTTCTAACATGTCATCACTAAAACAACACTAAAATGCTGCTTCTTGGCAAGCAGTTCCATTAAGAACTATTCCAAGAATTCAATTTGTAGAAAAAAATCATAAACATTTATATTAATATGGAATGTTATTAAGTATTACTTTTAAAATATATTAAGTATCACTTTTAAAATGTTACAACTAGGTGTCACTATACACATCCAAGAGAACCTGCCTTAGATTCCCTACTAACATTGTGATTTTCTAAGGCTTCATAAGTTAGAAGAGGGATGATCTATAGAGTCTTATTAGTCTTTCGTTAAATATGTTTTCAAACTTTACTTGTGTATTTTTCATTAGGTAATTTTTGGGGCACTTAGCTATCTTTTATTATTTTTTCTGCTAAAACAGTTTCATCCATTATACTATATAAATACATTGTGATATAAATATACTTTTCTGTGGTTATCCTGCTTTCACATCTTTTTTGCTTATAAAAATATTTTAAACACATTTATACACATAGACAATTCAATCTATGAACTGTTGTTGTTTCTTTTCTCAATATTTCAGTTAATGCTATCTTAAAGGCCAAAAAAGTGAAATGGAAAAGTGAAAGGAGAAATCCTTTCTAAAATACATTATTAATATTTTATCCAAAAAATATAGCTGAATATGTTTGTGTGTTACAGTGTGGTGTTTTCAAAAACATACAATGTTCTAAATGAAGTAATATATTCATCACCTTATTTATATGCATATATGACATGAAATTCAGTCTTTTAATTTTATAGTATTTCATTGTTAACGATAGTAAATGTGCTATGCAATGGAGCTCAAAATCTTTTCTTCTTGAGTATCTGAAACTTACAAATGTTTATCAACAATTTTCCACTCCCATCCTCTCTACCCTGAATGCAATTATTATACTTTCTGGTCTGAGTTCAACTTGGTTCATTCTACAGACAATTGTGATCATGTATTTACTTTTCTGCCTGGCTTTCTTTACTTAACATGGTGTTCCCAAGATTCTTCCATCATTTTCAAAATGGTGAAATAGATTATTGGTTTTAAGGCAGACATTTTAACTAAGAGGATAGATACACTAGAAATTAGCATATTTATGTTGAATTAATTTTTGTCAAAGTTGTCCATAATATATGATGGAAAAATACAGTATCTCTAGTCAATGATGTTGGGGAAATAGGATACTCACATGTAGAGAAAGGAATCTGGCCCTTGACCTATACCATATAACAAAAATCAACCAACAATAGGTTAAAGTATAAATTACAATTCATAAAATCACAAAACTTTAGAAGAAAACATAGTGGGAATTTTTCACATTCATCTGAACAATAATTTTTGGATATGACATAAAAACAGGCAACAAAGCAAAAACAGACAAACAAAACAACATCAAGCTATAAAATTTCTATAAAGGAAGTAATTTATAAAGTGAAGAGACAAGTCACCAAATACATTTCTGTAAACTATGTATGTTATGAGGATATAATGCCTGAAATACATAAGAAACAAATAATTCAACTGTGAAAAAATAACTACTTTAAACCTAACAAAGGACTTGAACCAACATTTTTCAGGAGGCCATATTCAATAGATTGACAGGTACACAAAAATATTGGAGCATTACTAATTATCAGTGAAGTATAAATTAAAATCTCAATGAGATAGTACTCCATAGATAATAAATGGTGCTGGGGGATGTATTTCTATATGCTGTGAATATATGTTGTTTCCATTGGTTAATAAATAAGCTGCTTTGGCCTATGGCAAGGCAGCTTAGAGGTAGGTGGGAAATCCAAGGAAAGAGACAGGAAAGAGAAAGGCGGAGTGTGGAGAGATGCCAGCCTGCCACCCCAAGGAGCAACATGCCAGTAGACTGGTAATGCCACAGAACACATGGCAAAACATAGATTAATAGAAATGGGTTAATTTCAGATATAAGAGCTAACTAGCAAGAGGCCTGCCATAGGCCATACAATTTTTAAATAATATAAGCCTCTATGTGTTTACTTGGGTCCGAGCGCTGCAGGACCAAGGGTGAGAGAAATTTATCTGGACTGCAAGGGGATCAGGTGAGACCTGAGAAACATAAAATTACACGATGGCTTCTGTTCAAAAAGTAAGTACAGTCCTGGAAAGGATAAAAAAAAAAAGAAAAAGAAAAATGAAACGTCTTCTCAGACATTACTGGCAGGAATGTGAGATTGCCCAGCAATTATAGAAAACATTATGTTTCTCAAACAAATAAAACTGCAAGTAACCCTAAGATCTACTAATCCTATTCAAATGTATATATCAAAGCAAATGAATTTGGTATGTCAAAAGGATCTCTGCACTCTAGAAGTCATGGCTAAATCTACAACATTCAAGAAATGGCAAAACCAATGAGTCTCTCTGGGTACGTGTGTGTGCGCACAGAATAATATTCAGCCTTAAAAATGAAGAAGAATCTCCTTTTTACAATTTTCTAAGAATAACTCATTAAACATTAAAAAATTTACTTGTAACATCTCCGCATCTCTGATCTTTCCACTTATAATTTAGTATTTAATCCACACAGGTATGAATTACCTTTTGATTTGTAGTATGGAATATAACTTTATAAGTAATCATATATCTTCACATCATCTATTCAGTGTCATATTGTCATTATTTATTTGGTTACCTATTTGATAATATTTATTAATTTAGGGTTGAGTTGATCTTAATTCCTATTTTTAGTAAGTAAATTTAACTCACAGCTTTTGTCAAAACAGATATAATTCTCACATACATTTTTATTACTTAGTTATTTTCTTGCTTTATTTTTAACCCTTTAATTATGGATTATTCTCTGAAGTAATTTTCTTTTACTTCCTTTAGAGTTCTTTTAGTGACAAAACATAGAAAACCTATGGTCTCCTCTTTTCTGAAGTGATATTGTCACTTGCTTTTAATATCATAACATTCTCTTTTTCCACTTTCTTTATAGTACAAAAAAACCCTCTTCATATTTATTTGGACTAAATTTCTTCTTTGATGAGTATCAATAATAAGTATGTTCTGTGTTATTCCACAATCTGGTGTGCCTTTCAAATGCCTCCTCTCCTTCCAAGTACTTCTGGTGCAAAGTGAAGTGCCTGGCCTCATCTGAACAGCGCCACCTGCTGGTCTGAGCTTCACAAGGCCCACTTTGCTTTGAAGACTAAAGCAAACCACAGGAAGTTAGCATTTCTCTCACCTAAGTCTGTTTATGTTTGTACTATTAGCTCTCACCATTTTCTTGTTTGAGAAAATGTCACCCACTTTCATATTAGTTATGACATGAATACTGAATCCTTGGAATTAAAATTCAAGCGAAGATCCTTAATTTAATCAAGTGTAATTACAGAAGCCCCGTTTTTTTTTTTCACTAGTTACATGAAATGTCTATCATTATCTTCTCAGATTCAAGTCTGTAATTAAAGTAAGGTGTGATATTAAAGGTAGGAATCGATTACATTGCAAAAGAATTACAAATAGAAATAAAATCCATGAGCTCAATTCGAATGTTGCTTGACTGCAGTACATGGAGAAAGAATTTACATAAAACTTTAAAGACATAAATCTAGGAAAGGTAGCTTAAATCAGAAGTTGAGTCTTCCAAGAATCAAAACTCCCATCTCTGCCTTTTAAGACTAGTCTGGAAACAGTGGCCCTGCCTAGATAGTTAACTTCTTGGAGAGCTGTGTCAGATCAGCTTTATTCTACAGTGCTGATCGATGCATAGCCCCTGAACATCCCAAGATGAAGTAAAGATTCATCAGAAAAGGCAGACTTCTAGAATCAAAATTATTAGAACCCAACGTAAAGTGCAGATGTTGATTTAATCTCAATGGTAGCACTATTCTTTCAACTTTGATTTTAAGACACCTTACTATTCCAGACACAGATTATCAGTATGGCCTTTAAAATTGAAATATAAAATTACCTTGGGTCTTGGGAAAAATAACCTGTTGATTTAGAAGTTTTGTGTGGCATTTCCTGATATTATCCATAAAATAAATTCAACATAATACTTTCCAGTATCTAATCCTCAGGCTGTTAAAAATCATACCCACACAAAATGTACCACCTAAAAATATGGCTCCCTAAATATTTAGAATTATTCTTACATCGATTCTATTTTTTTGTATGTGTTGGAGAGAGAGACAAAAGTTTACATTATAAACTCTTCCCTGAGCCATTTTTTTTTCTGTTTTGTAAAAGTCACTATGCTTGTATTTTGTAAAGATAGTTTCAAACTGAAAAAAAAAATCAGTCTGAATATATATGAGATCCTCTTGAGGTGTATCTTAACATTCTTTTAAGAAATAAATAGAATGGTATGATACATTAGTTATATAACTGTACACTCTACATTCATGTGCTATATATTGTGTTAATATTAGCCTTAGGTAACCACAAAGTAACACTGCCTACATTTCCTAAAAGATATTGTGGCCTCTGGGCATTTGATGTTCACCTGGATTTCATCAGTAATTCTCTGAGAATTAATGACTATTATATAGGTAGAATCACCTGTAATGAAATATTCACAGCATCTTGGTGGATGCCTGGTAATGGGTACCATCAAGACCATCCCTACAAGTTCAGTGGAAGGAGAAAGTCATGCCTGTTTCTATCTCTGCCATCACAAGTGCCTCCTTACTAACTTTCTTCCTTTCATTTTTACTTTTTATATCCAGTTCTTAAAGTCCAGCTAGAAAGGGATGTTGCAATTTCTTCCTACTTACGTAGCCATAACTGAGACTATCTTTGACCATATATTCTCCCAAATCCAAGACTTCATTGTTAAGTGCAATAATTTTTTTTTTTTTTTTGGTTTTTTGAGACAGAGTTTCTCTGTGTAGCTTTGTGCCTTTCCTGGATCTTGCTCTGTAGACTAGGCTGGCCTCAAACTCACAAAGATCTGCCTGCCTCTGCCTCCCGAGTGCTGGGATTAAAGGCATGCATCACCACCACCTGGCTGCAATAATTTTTTAAAGTAATATTTATTTGAGAATTTCATAGAAAGTGATTTGAACATATTCAGTTCTTATTCGTAACACATGCTAAATCCACCCTTTACCTATGGATCAACTTTTTGTCCTCTTTCTTGTTTTTTATGCCCAGCAAGCACAATTTGTATTGATCTTATATTCTTTGACATGTAGTCTTCCACTGGAAGCTGATATTCTAGGGAATATATTCTTTTTATTTTAAATGTTTTATTCATTTTACATAATAACCACAGTGCCCACCTCCCCTCCTCCCACTCTCCCTCACCAACCCCCCACAACCCCCATCCATGTCCCCAGAAAGGGGAAGGCCTCCCATGGAGAGTCAGCAAAGACTGGCAGAATACACTCTTAAAGAAAACTGACTCTCCCTTTCCATTTAGTTATCAACTACAAATAGCTCCTCAGCTAGGGGTGGGCCTTCTGGTCTACCTCCCCTCTCTATG
>CABHPQ010171555.1:68637-86557 GCA_902168405.1 Peromyscus aztecus | reverse complement strand
GAAGGAAGGAGGGAGTGAACAGACACTACAGCAACTCCTTCGGCCTGGCACCGAGGTGGTGGCAACCTTGGACTTCATAATTGACAGACTCACCAGTTTCCCTAGATTTGTGTTGTCTTAGAACTAATTGGTCAGTCTGGAACAAACAGAAGACCAGAAAGCCTGATAACACTGGTTTTCAATTCTTTGAGTGTCCGAGGCCTAAGAGATAATACGACCTCCTCTGATGATTTCCCCTTCATTAGAAGACATGGTCTGGATCTTTATCTCTGATTTACAATCTATATTCCATCTACAAAGTCCATTGGTTCAAGTTAGTAGTAGTTGAGATTTGATTACAAAAAAATACCAAAAATGAAAACAGTCAAATATTTTGAGAACCATAGATAGGTTGTTTCAGATCTATTGAAACAGTGACAGATACTTGGAAACATAAGGACTATGTGTGCTATTACCATTCAGTATCAGTTATATTAGATATGCTAACCTGATACCATGATATTTACTATCTCATCCTACACTTAACCAAAATAACTGTGGAATGTTACTAAAATGAGTTTAGTACACAAACTGATTCCCTGCAAAAGTTTTTAAATTAATCTAAACACTTATTCTTTTAAAGAAAATAATTTTGCACATAGGTGCCATCCTGAAGCTTGGATGGGAAAAACTGTGTGTGCATACAAAGAAACAGCTGGCTAAGTGCCTCCATGGACCTTCAGTGCCTCAAATGGGGATTTTCTCCTGCTGTGCCTGGTAGTTAGATCAGGCTGGAAACGACTTTCATGTTCCTCAGGGGTACTGTCTAGCTTAGGGTGCTCACAGATCACCCATTCACTCTGACTAATCACCAAGGAGAATGTGGACTGTGCTGAATCCTGGAAGATTCCACGGGCTGCTAGAATGAATACAGGTTAAGACATTGGTGAAACTGCTAAAATGATGCTTTTTAAGCAGATTCAGTTTGGTCTAATGGACTTCTTTTCAAGGTTGGCAGCAACTTAAAAAAATAAAGTTTTCTTTAAAAAAAAATGGATTTCTTCACTTTCCTTATTATCTTGGTAAGAATTCTGAGTATGGGGGTCTGGAGAGATGGTTCAGCAGTTAAGAGCACTAGCTGCTCTTCCAGAGGACCTGGGTTCAATTCCCAGCACCTACATGGCAGCTCACAACTGTATTTAACTTCAGTTCCAGGGGATCTGACACCTTCACACCAATGCACATAAAATAAATAAGTTAAATAATTTAAAAAAAGAGAATTTTGGGTGCTGCCTCTGTACAGGGGTCCAAGTTAAACTTGTTGGAGATGGGCTAAGGAATGATCTTGAACAGACTCCTGATTTTCTTTTTCTAAGATTGAAGGAAAACACAACACCACAACCACAGGGCTCAGAAGGGGATGGAATACCATTGGGGTTTGCACTTGCCCACTTAAAACATCTCACCTTAGACATGAATTACCTTCCTTCTGACACAGCCCAGAAGCCAACTGAATCCTCAATACTTATCCTTTTCAATTAAGTCTTGACACTGCAAAGATCATGAGTACCAGCACTGAGCTGACTCTTGTTTTACTGACAGGCGACAGTATGCCATAGTTAATAAGTGAATCTTTTAGATGAGTACATAATAATTAAAGGAAAATATCGTGAAAGTTCTGAACAGTCTATGCAGCCAGCATAAATGGCACATACAACTGGCCATAAGAGAAGCACAGGGTTTGATGAATAGATGCCAGGGTGTGTGGGAGAGAAAGGCTGCAGGCGCTCACCAGAGAAAAGTTTGACAGGACAGTGTTTGATGCACTATCAATTTTCTCACTGAATTTCGCCACTGCCTTTATGAACACCATAACACTGCCACCTTGGAAGTATCTGTATAGGCAGTGGAATTGGCACTTCTGACTAATTCATGTAACAAATATGTGACTAACATTGCCCATTCGGTAAATATTAGCAAGAATATATTTTGCTCTACAAGTCTATGTTGGTGGGGATTTCTCAGTGCCATAGCAAAACAGGAGAAAGAAAACCAGGAGAATTATCTTATGGAGCACTAAGATGGATAAAAGGAGAAAGGAAGGACGCATTTGAAATGAATCTAGGTAGGTGTTAATATTCTGACCACCCTTTGTCCTGATGTAAAAGCCTCATTTTAAGGAAAAAAAATCCCTTCCCTTCCCCCATCTCTTTCTCTCTCTTCTGCTTTTCCCCCTCCCCCACCATGAGGTGAGGTGTGCACACCTCTGCTTTCCCTCCATTCTCTTCCTTCCTGTCTTCCTCCTTTCTTTCTCTTTATCTCTCTATTATAATAAACTCTCTCCATGTGGATGCAGTGCCTTGCTGTGAGTGACTGTAATACATACCGCTGCCCACCACTACATCTGCACAGATGTTTTCCCTCACGCATGGGAGGGATACCCTCGGGGTCCCACACATGCAATGTCATAACAATAGGACTAGCCACCAATTCTACTTTTCACTAAAATATAACTAACCATGGGGGAGTTCATATTTTAGTTTTTTTTTAATCAACTGATTTTGTTTTAGACGTTAAATTTCACATTAAACTGGCATCTAGGAACCAGGTACATCAAAACTATGAAGGACTGTTTTAACGTAAGACAACCAATGAGCACTAAAGGAAAAAAAAATAGAAGTAACTATTAAGGGCCAGCAAGATGGCTCGGTGGGTAAAGGCACTTGCCACCAAGCCTGAGTTCAATTCCTGGAACTCACGTGGTACAAGGAGAGAGACGCAATACACTCATGGTGTTTCCTCTGACCTCCACATGCATGCCTTGGCACAAATACACACATATACAATAAATAAATGTTTTTTAAAAAAAAACCTCTAAAAGTAACTATTGTTCTTATAATTTAAAAAGCCTTTACATTCTCAACCATACCCTATTCTACACACCAAAATCCACACATCAGCTTCCTCCAACTGTTCAGCCCCACTAAAGGCAGCAGTACTAGTAAGCAGGACACTTTCAACTCAAAAGTATAAATGATCCACATGACTTCAAGGGACTCTATGAGGTTTAATCTAATTTAAAAATATGAAACTCTTTTTTCGGTAAGATTACATTTTTACAAGCATGATTGTGCTACTTTTTGTTTGCTATAATTCATCTAAATCTTATACTGCAGAAGGACATATTTATTCCTATACTTCACTCACACACACACCTCCAAAATTTTAGTCACTCTGTTTTTATATAAACTAACCCAAGTCCTAAAGATGAATCCCTAAGGGAGACCTGTTTGGAACACAGACTTTAACTTCCTCATTCTGAAATGGTTCTGAGATTTTTATTAGAAGACTTCCTGTTTAATCTACCCACCGTAAAAATCATCTCTGTTTAATTTCAGAATTTTTTTCTTTGGTCTTCTTAAGCCAAATAGTGAGCCAGCCAGGGGTTTCATTGGCAAAGCTGCCCATCTGAAACTCGGTCCACTAGTGCACTGATAGGTCTTCCTCAATTCTAACACATCTTCCTCCCTTTTCATGTCCTCCCAGATCTTCTGAACTGACAGAAGACTCTCCCCGTCATTTCCTTAGAGGTCTGCATAAACGATGAAGGCTCTCTGAGGCTGACAAATGCAGCTGCTATTTTCAACTCTGCTTGTCACTGTGTAATTGCAGCAAATGCAACCAAAAGTGCTTTGACTCGAAGGCCATTTGACAGAGGGGATGAAAACACATTCACTCTTTCAAGGCTTGTATATTTTCCTGGGAGAAGCCTGCCTATAAAATTTGTCCTTTTATCCTTAGAGAGCTATTTGGGAAATATCTCCAAGCAGAGCCATGAGGCAGAGCCCCTTCCCTGCCTCCTCCTCATCTCCTTTCCTAACTTCTGAACCCTCCTGTGCTGGGAGCCTTCTTTTCTCCAGGATGAGATGGGAAATTTACATGTGTTAGGGAAAACACTGAGCTCCCTTCATTCTTGCAGGTTGAGGAACTGTTTTGCAAATCTTTGCCACAGTTAATCTAGTACAAATAAAAGGAATACTCTGAGTGTTTTTTTTTTTTTTTTGTTTTTCAATTCAATTCTTTGGTAACTTGTTTCTTTTCAAGAAATTCAAATTCAGTAAAATAAGCTGATTGGATACAACTGGCTTGCATATCTTTAGGAGGAAGTCCCTTGAAAAATACAAGGAAGTCTGGCTTTGCAGGATTTAACAAAAGGGAAAACTGCGAAATAATGCTTTTAAATTGCTGAAAAGCTGTTTCAGGCTCTGTAAATCATCAGAACTTCTGAACCTGCACAAACATCAAGCATCACATTTGCTTTGAGGTCTCAGGTGGTCCTGGGCCTGTTGCATACTTCTTACCTATGAACAGATTCCACTCAGTGTCCAGATCCGCCTGGTTGGCTAGACAGCCCTTCATGACGTTGAGGCAGTAGTTGTTGCAAGGTCTCACGGTAGGCAAGCCTCGGCAGTATGGGCAGTACAGCATCTTCATGAGAGCCCGGATGCACCCAGGGGTGGGGCTCACCTGTAAGTGTAGAAGACAGGGAAAAGCAATCAGAATCAAAGAGATGACCAGGAGGGAAGTAGTCGTGCTCTCCTCAACAACACAGTGAGACAAAGGCAAAGGAGCTGGACTGAGCCTTCTGCAGTCACAGGCTCAAGGAAACTGTTTGGAGCAGAGCCCTTTTTAAGTTTTGATGTGGAAGCCAGTCAGTTTCTACTAAATACTTGTGCTCAGCACAGTAATCGTTTCCCGAAAGGTTCCTGTCCACATTTTGCTCTTTCTCTCTGGCGTTGCAATTCCACCCGAAAACACGGACACTGTTTCATTGCCGTAGAATGTAAGTGACATAATGCGTGTACAGGCAATTGAAAAGCAAAGGGCTCCATAAAGATGTCATTGCTATTAAAGTTTAATGCGACACTTTTAGCAAAGTTTCCGACTGGTTACTTGATCCTTTTCTAGCAGAGCTGGCGGCTACCCTTCCTGTGTTCACAACTCCTACAAAGGTGCAGTATGGCCTTTGTCTGGGATCTATGTGATCCAGGCCTGCATAGAAGCGATGACCTGGTAAAGTGTGAGACCAAACTGAGTCATCTTAGAAATAAGACCAAAATGCTTTCACCCTAAAACTAACGCCTAAGATTTCTCCTTTTAGGTACAGGCCATGAGTTACTGGTACAGGCCATGAGTTACTAGAATAGGCCTCGAGTTGCTGAAACCAGTCAGTTCAGATTCCAGAAACCAGGAAGTGTGAAAGTACAGAGTCACAAGGTAGTCACGAGGTAATGACTGCCAGACTATGGAATGTCCTCTCCCTGGTTTCCAGGGTAACTGACCACAGAAATGTCCCCACCTTAGGGCAGCCAATGAGAAATGGTGGTAGGTAACCACTCCCTTAGAATTAAGATTAAGCCATGATTTCCAGAAAGCCCTAGAAGAGAGCCAATCAGAATTGTACCCATACTAGCACCCCTAAATGATGTAACTTTGTGTTTTTTGCCTTTAAAAACTGAGCTTGCAAGAGGTGGTCACTTCCTCCAGCCTCCACTGTGTTGGATGTATTGGACAAAGTCCCTGCCTAGGCTTGTATATCCTGAATTAAACCTTGCTTTTGCATTCCGGCATGCTCGTCTTTGGTGGTATCTCTGGGGGTCGCGATCTGGGCACAGCAAAAGCACTGTCTTGGTCCTCTGAGGATACAGGACTCCAGAAAATTCACTGAAAATGGATCCAGCTTGAATGTGAGCAGGAATTCTTTCAGGAATTCAGAGTCATCACTGACCCACTGACAACAAAGTGCTACTTGTACACAGCAAGGAATGCAGTGCCCCGAATCAGTCCTAAAGCAGGCAAACTTGGGGCCCAAAGAAGGTAAGAACTACAAGACTGGGAAAGGCAGTAGAAGTCTTCCTCTGGGAGAGACACAGCCACCATGGTCAGGAAGCCACAGCAGCTGCTCAGCACTGGGTCCGCATAGGAAAGGGCCTCCGGATAGCCATGCCTGGGTGAGCAGGGCCCCCGGCGACCCACCCCACTCCTGAACTGTTCACTGCCGACAAGTTAAGTGAGAAAAGGATTCATTGCCCTCAGTTGTGATCCACTGGTGACCCCACCAGGTTCCAACGGATAGCCCCAATCCAATGGTTGCACAGATGGCCATGGTCAAACTAAGGAAGGTCACAAAAACAAAAATCAGATGTCATGAATCTGGGAAAGGGACTGCTAAGTATGAGGGGTGGTGGCCATAGGGGTAGGAGTGAGATAGAGTGGATGTGCTTGTGAGCACAGTGTATAAGCAGAACATATTATATATATATATATATATATATATATATATATATATATACACACATATATATGTAAAATGCATACATTTATATATAATTATCAACAAAATAAATCAATAAAAAGAAAACTGTATAATGATAAGGTATCATTAACCAAAGAAGAAAAGTGTAATTTGATGTCCAGAGGAAGAACTCATTGAAGGACTGTTAGCTCCTGCTGGCCTGCCTCTGGGGCGTAGCAGTTACATCATCACCTGCAGCATAAGCTAACAACAGAGCTGTTTTTCATGACTAGATGTAAAATTATTGTGCAGCTGTAAAGGCTGGCTGGTGCTCACACGATTCTGATGTTTCAGTCAAGTGTCTAGCTACATGCAGCTGTACTTGTATTTCAGACATAAGAAAAAGCGTGGTTTTTCGTTGAGACCTCCTTGAGAACATGGTTTCACAGACAAGCATGACTCTAGGAATGGCTCCCCGAAAACACTGCAGCAGCATGGCATGACATGACTGGAATGTTGGGGGACTAATGATTTCCATACTTTAGTTTACCACAACCATTCCCTGACAGTCTGTTTTTGCCTAGAAATCAAACAGGGATTTTTTAATACAAGCCTTTGGTTTCTATAACCATTTTGCCTTATTCGATAAATAATTGTATAGGAATTTGAACATTCAGAAAAATTGGCATTTGTACTATCTAGTCACACTTGTTATCCTAGATGGTATTAATAGTTTATTGCTGAGGTCAGCTGAAAGCTCTGAGAAACTTCCTTTGACCCTGTGATTTCTTAACCCTGGAATTGTAGCAGTTAGGAATGCATCTTCCTTTCCAGATGCATTTGGTCATCTTGAGACATAGACCTAACAAGAATAAAATTGTAAAATCCTAATCTTACAAAGTTACCAACTTTTAAACTGTTGAAGATAATTAAGATGCACAAGTTAATGGTCATTCATGCTAAGTACAAATGTAATTTATTTACAGAGACAGGCTTAGAGGAGAGACCAATTTATAACAGCCATTACATAGCCTTCTGTATATGCTGAATGCTTGAGGAAAATAGATTAAATTTACAATGTGCTTGCATGACAGGAAGTTCTCAGGCTCAAGTAGTTCATTTGGATGGAGCATGATCCCACCAGAGTGGGATCCTGTTGGAGGTGTTTTCTCAACTGAGGCTCCCTCTCTCCAAATAGCTCTAGCTTGTGTCAAGTTGACATAAAACTAGTCAACATACCCTTTATCCTGGCATTCAATTCTTTCTCTTAGCAAAAGCTAATTTCAGAGTCTATACCCTAACCACTCATGTTTCCTCTTTAAAGGAGAATGACAGATAACTCTGTCATCAATCTCCCAGCTTTGGGAAGTTATTCAGAATATCCAAGCCATGTCTTTGACCATTGGTTTCACATCGGCACAGTCAATAAATGATTCTATTAAATGATGATATCCCAAACCTCCAGATTCTTCAGGAGCAGATGACTTAAATAAAGGAGATTCTCTCTACCCTGGGTTCACCTGTGGTGCTTTGAGAGTATAATTTAGTCTCTACCCAGACAGAGAGTTCCAGGGAAATCCCTGTACCTTGAAGCCCACAAGGAGGACACAAGTTTTGGCAGTGAAGTTTGTGGATGTTTTCTAAGAAATCCCAAAAGCCAAAACCTCATTTAATTTGGGTATCTTGCTTGACAAATTATGCTTTTAAATGACCAATCTATATTAAACTAGAATGATGTTAAGAAATAGTTCACTGTTGTCAGTATGTGAGAGATTTGTCCATCGTAGAGTTGGCTTTAGTCTTCTTTGTCAATTCAGCCCAAGTTACAGATAAGTCATTTATTACAGCTTTGACATGACTAACTGCTTTCATCTTTCATCTCTCTACTAGTTGAGTGTATGGAATGAAATGTTATAGTTCTTAACGTTCTTCATAAAGTGGTACAGTTGCTATCTCCTGACTTATGTTCTGGATCTTTGCCAACTGTTAAGTTTTATCATGGCCCCTTTGATGGATCCTCTCTGAGGAACCCCAACTGCTGCTTCCTCATTGCCCTTTTGGCAGCCTACAGAAGAGATTGTTGTCCCCAAGTCCCTAAAAGCAGTTCAGATGACCTCTGAGAGGGGACTAATGGGGCATGGACCATTCAACTCACCCCTCTTCTTGCCAGTTTGGACATCAGTTTTAAGACTCAGAACTAAAACATCAGACTGAAGCCTTCCCTGCATCATTAACCTCTCTGTCTCAACCAGGTCAGATCAGCTTAACATCTTTCAGGACCAGCTCTACTCCTTGACTGCTGCAGTACTCCACAATTAGGAAGGACTAGATCTGAGTACTGCTAAGGATTTGTGCTCTCCTCTGTGAACATGCTGCTTCTGGACCAACAGATGCTAACTGGTTTGTAGTGGGGACGAGAAATGGGGACCAAAAAATATTCAACCACAAACCTCCTCCTGTATATGGGCTTCTGGTTCCTTCCCACTCTGGCTCTTTCCCTGGATGACTCCTTTCTTCCTTATTATATTCATACTTAATTTTTATAGTCTTTTAAATAATTAACTTAAATCAACTTCACCCTATACCTGAACAAACTGTTCCATGCAAGCTCTCCCAGTAGGTTTCACCCTACAACAGCTCCATTTCTTCCTGATACATCTGCCAAAAGACCCTTTAAACACTGGAGAAACTCTGGGTAAAGGGACCTTCCTTTATCCTTTCTATTCCAAGTGATGCAGTTCTTTATGTTAGTCCTCTATTTGGTCCTGTCCCCTTCCTTTGATGCTCTGTAGCTCCCCGCTACTTCTGCTATCTCATTTTGGTGCACAGTCCTGGCCATGGGGCCAGTCACTGTCACACTGAGTCAACTGGATGCTCATTTTCTCTTACTGGCCAACTCTATTTCTCCTACCTCCCCTCTTCCCCTCCCCAAACATTTCCAGAAAATCTTATAGTTCTACTTTATAACCAAACCATCCTCTAATAATTATTTTCCAAGTCTGTTCAGAAATACAGGACTGCAATCGCCTGATCCATCATAGTGAGTCAAGTTAAGACTCTTCCCTGCTTCATGAACAGGGGATCCCCTCTTCAATGGACCCAGAACTATCCCCTCTGACACAGACCTTCCTCAGCAGAAAACAACTTTAATGCCCCTGCCCCACATTTTTATACCTTCTCAGAGTTAGAAATGCTAGTTTCCTGCTGAAAGACTACACTTCCCAGCTTCCCTTGCAGACTATGGGAGTCATTTCTGCCTTAACAAGAGGCAGCATCCCATCTTCTTTTTTAGACATTTTGGCCACCCTCACAGATGGTGGCAAAAGCACCTCCTTGATGTGAATAAATATAGTCCTCCTCAGGTCCGACCAAGTTTCTCTTTTTCCTGTTTTCCATCTCTCTACAGCTGCTCTTAAATAATCTAACATGCATGAGTTAGATTTTCCTACATTCACATTTTCATAATCTCTCTCCATTCCTTCAATAATTTTTATACACTACAGCAGTACCCTGATTGTTACTTTTTCCTGGTAATATAAGATTGACTTCAATAAAACCGCCATCACAGTAAACTGTAGGTGTCAGTGTGTTAAGAACTCAAGTCAAAGAAGTAAAGTAAAACATCAGAGGTAAAAGAGAACAGTGGAGAAGGCCTCGATCCTACAAGTGAAGATTTCAACAGCAAAGCCAGAGCAAAGAGATAGATAATGAAGCAGACTCGAAATCTGTGAAATCTGCTGACTCGGTTGAGGACATGCAGTCAGAGCGTCAGCCCCAGGTTGGTTATTTCATTGAGAATGACAAATTCAATGGAATTTCTTAAAAAGATTCTCCATCGACAGGGATCACAGAGAAAGGGAGCAAGGAAGAGTGAGGCAGAGTGAGAGAAAGCAGGGAACTAAAAATCCCTCCTCATTTTCATCCCCGGACCTGGCTGACTCTTGCACCATTTGCTTAAGGATTTTGTGTTTCGAAGCATGACTTTTCACAGCCTTCCTTCTTCTGTGATCTGGATACTTTCTCCAGGGATGCACCCTGTTGTCACTCAGGCTGACTGAGCTACATCCCCCATTGAGTGTCAGCTGTCTTCTCATTCACTCAGGGTCAAGGTTTACAACCTGGTAAGCATCCTGGATTTGTGTTCACTCACACAGCCTTGGTCACCTGTTCAGCACTCTGCACAACAGCCATGTACTATTATGGTCCATCTTAGAACTGTGCTATGACATTTTTTTTTCTTATCAAGTGCTTTTTGAAGCAACCTCTCTATTACCTTTCCCAGTTACTTGGCCACATTGGTATTCCGAGAAAAAAAAAAAAGAAAAAAAAAAAAAAAGAACAGGATGGATTTGTAGGTTTTAACACTTAGTTATGCTTTTTAACTTTACCATCAACGGCTATTGATTGGATTAATTCTAAGCTTTCATTTTTTAAACATATATAATTGTGTTGGAACAAGTACAGTTTCTTCAGCCTGACATTTTAGAAGAGTATCCAACTCACAGTAGCAACCAACAGAGAAAATTGAATAGCCTTAATAATCTAAAAGAACAATGTTGTTCAAGTTAAGTGTGGGTCTCTGAGCACTTTTGGAAATGACATCCTTTTTGGTCAAAGAAAGGGCATTTGAAAAATAAAATGGAGCATCGGGGATGAGTACTGAAGCTTTTAAGTTCCAACTTTGCAGTTTTTGAGCATATACAACTGCATACCTGAATTAAAAATAATTTCAAAAAGAACCAATTCAAACTGGAGACTTTCACAAGCCTCTGGAAAGAAAGTTGTTTCCAATGCTAGGTGTGTGAGAGTCTAGTTCTATTTTTAATATGATTATTTTATCATTGTGTTATAAGTACTCTTTCAGAATCCTTTTCTTTTGGAAATACAGACTGAAGAGAAGTTGATGGGAGAGGAAAGTCGGGGATAACCTTTATCTGTGGATCTCCAGGTCTGTAGCTGTGGGGAAGAAGCTAAGGAACCTGACCTGTTGCATTCTGTTAACAAGTCCACAGATCTGTTTATTGTTCACGGCTTCTTGCCTTCATGTGTGCATGTGAGTCTGCACGTGCATGGTTTTGTGCAGCCTCATCCCATGCATGGATTTCTGTTCTTAATAGCACAGCCAGCACATCGGGCCTTCCTTTCTCCCCAGAAGGATCTGAGCTCTCTCTACCTTTTCTGTGCCTCCGTCACTTGACAATCACTAGCGGGTTTGCTTCTGTAATCTTCTCATTTGCAGACGTTATGTAAGAAGAATCACACAGCATGGAGAGTTTTGATCTTGGCTTTCCTTTTCTTTCCCACTGAGCAAGATGTTCTTGAGGCCAAATCCAAGTTATTACAAGCATTTCTATCTAGCTCATTCCTCTTTATTTATATATTTTTAAAGATTTTTCTTTTTAAAATTATTGATTTGTTATTAGCTTGTGTGATGTATGTTCGTCAATCAGAGGACAATCTCATGAGTTGACTCTCATCTTTATGTGTGTTCCTAGGACTGACCTGAAGTTACCAGGTTTGTAGTAAACTCCATTACCCTCTAAGCGACGGGTCCTGCCTTTGTCTTCCTTGCTGAGTAGCTGTATGAAGTTGAGAGTTACTAGAGTTTATATAGTTCTTCTGTGACTGGAGGATAACTTAGCTGTCTCTGGTAATTAACTATTAAGAAGCTGCTGTGAATATTCATGTGCAGGGTTTTACATAATGTAAGTTTTCATTTGTCTAGGTAATTATTAATGAGTTAAATGATGTCAGACGATGATTTCGTGTCTAGTTTTGTGAAAAACTGATAAGTATTTCTTAAAGTTTCTGTGATAGTTTACATTTCTATCAGCATGTAAGAAAGCCAGTTTTGTACATTTTCATATGTGTTTGAATTATCATTTTTAAAAATATTTAGCCATTCTAATGGGTATTTTATCAACTTTTAATTTCATTGTGTCTTCCCTCTGAGTAATATCCCAGCAGCAGTCCAGCCTGAAAAGGGTCTAACAACCATCAGGTCCCAAATCATTCACCAGCAGGTTTAGATCAGTATCAAAACAAAAATGTCTGAAATACTAGTTAAGCCTGGATATTTCAGCAAAACCAGTACAAAACCTCACACTTGAAATAGAAAAGATAGCATCTAGTCCTAGACACTCATACATTGGCAAACTTTATAGACTGCTCAAAAATCATTTCCTAAAGAAGAGAATTGGATTTTTTAAGGCAACATGAGAGAATAGAGTCCCCTTTGAGAAACAAAACATTGAAAATTTTCTTAGTCGATATCTGAGACTCTTATGCTTGAAAAATGTAGCATTTACATTCTAGACAGTCAAAAGTAGTCTCAGAAACAGTTGTATGAAAAAGTAAGTTCACGGTTTTAATATTTTTATTGTGTGTTGATTTTTTATTTCTCCTTACGTAAGTCTTTTGTCAGTATTCATAGTCCTTTATCAATAATTTCAAATATTAAGAAGAAAAGAAACACTTTTCTTTCCTGTTATTTGCATTCTTGAGATTTGGGCATAAACTCTTTCATACTGGTTTGGCCCTATTTGAACTACTGATTCATCTTGTGTGATGATTGATATAAATTGCATTTTATACTTAACATCATAATACAGCTAACAAACCGAGATCCTTGTTAAGTGACTGGAAAGTGAATAAAGTAAAACCAAAGCACAGGGGCTCTTATCTCCAAATCTCATGGCTTGATTGATACAGTTTTTTTTTTTTTTTTTTGGAATATTAGAAGGAATACAAAAAGATTGTAATAATGGATAGAAAAAGTCTTTGTTTATAGCTGATTATGTGTGTCTAAAGATCATAGCAATAATTCTTGGGTTTTATGGATGAGAATTAGAATATCCTCAATTTTGTAACAGAAATTTCAGGTTTCTAATATATATAAGATTTCTGTACCTTGACCAATGTTCATTAAAGCTCACATCAATAATTCCTGGTAATAGCTAGTATAAAGTAAGATGTTCTCTTAAAATATTAAAAAACTAAGAAAACATGCAGAAGTTATAAATCAGAATGTACATACAGTGAGCATATGCATAGATGCTCCTGGTGTATGTAAAATAACACAACCAACATAGATAAACACATCTATCTTTTGCTCTCAAGGACAAACAAGTTAATGAAAGTGAATTATTTAGCTAAAAAGAGTCTGCTTTTGAGTAGGAGTTGATACCATTTCCATTCATACTAAATGATGAAATGTGTCTACTCATGATCTTGATATATATATTAATTAATCTGTGTTCAGATACTAAGATTTCCTCTCAAGCCTTTAAATATGATTGACTTACCTTCAGGCTAGTTTCCATGTTAAGTAATTTTAATTATAATTTTTCAACATCCAATAACCTGTGAGTATGCTTTATAGTAAATTCATGGGAATTTTAATTTGCATTTACATTAGGGGAGCACAGTGAAAGGGGGGCTTATGAAGGGCTCTGGGCTCAGAACTGGGAAATAGGGATTGACAGGGAGGCTCCTGAAGAAGCCTCGTAGCAGATGCCTTCAGGCAAGAATGGATTGCTAGAAGCCTTACAGAAATACAGGCTAGAAGTGTGACAAATTGGTCTCTTTGCTGAATGAATTTTTGCAGAGAGAGAGAGAGAGAGAGAGAGAGAGAGAGAGAGAAGAGAGAGGAAGAGAGAGAACTTTTCAGAACTCTGTAATCTAATAATAATTTAAAAACTTACAGCAATGAGGAGTGTGCTTAATGGAGAAAGAGATGGCTTCACCTAAGATAAAAAAGGCATTGCCAAATCCCAAGTCTGTATTTTAAAAACTGAAATCACACAAAGCATTTTCTCTGACCACAGTGGAAATGAAGCTAGGGATCAATAACAGAAAGCAAGCTGGGAAAGAGACAAGTGTGAAAAACAATGCGTTCAGACGCAACAGTGGGAAACAAGAAAATGGTTAGGGAAATTAGAAATTACCTAGATGAATGGAAATAACAATGCAATATGCCCAGACATATAACCATAACCGTCCATGTGCCAAAAGAAGAAAGATTTCAGATCAATAACCCAACTCTATATGTTCAAGCAACGGGAAAAGGAAGCAAAGCTTAGCACAAAGCTCTCAGAGGAATGGGACAACAGAGAACACTCACAATGTACTCAAAGGAACAGTCAGGAATGAAAGGCCAGGAACAAAGTGGGCAGGTCTTCAGTCCAACTGAGTAACAAACAATCACAAGAAGAAATGAGTGACTAATTGTGGTGATACATTGTGCACCCCAATAAAGCTGACCTGGGGGTCAAAGGACAGAGACAGCCACTGCATTAGAGGTCAGGCAGTGGTGGCATGCATCTTTAATCCTCTCACTTGGGAGGCAGAGATCTGTCTGGATCTCTGTGAGTTCAAGGCTACATTGGGTTACATGAGAGAAACATAACCAGGCAGTGGTGACACACGCCTTTAATTCCAGGAAGTAATATGACAGGACACAGAAAAGTATATAAGGTGTGAGGAAATAGGAATTTGCTCTCTTGAGGCTCAGGATTTCATAGAGGTAAGCTAGTAGATGGCTGTTCTGCTTCTCTGATCTTTCAGCTTTCATCCCAATATCTGGTTCTGGGTTTTTTTTTTATTATAAGACCTTTTAAGATTTATGTTACAACTAATATCAGAAATGAAAGCAAGAATATTACTATCAAAGTGGTAGAAATGAAAGAAGACATTCAGGCCTGGGGTGTGGCTCAGCAGTAGATTATCTGGTTAGCACCTACTTAATATAGCCTTGGTATAGGCATGGTTCCCAGTACGGACCCTAGGTTCTATGCTCTGCAGTGAATAATGATGGAACTATACACAGTTGCATGCTATGGTGAACAGAATACCCTAAATTGTACATCTACCCAGAACTTCCAAATCTGACCTTCCTTGAAAATAGGATGTGAGTAAATACAAAGATAAGGATGGATATAAAATCACACTTGATTAGTGTCCCTAAATTCAATGAGACAATCCTCCTGAGAGACAGAAAGGGGTCCAGACAGAAAAAGTGATGTGAAAATTGAGGCAGGAGCTGCAGTAATGGAGGTAAAAGCCAGACTTCCTAGAAATAGATCAACCCCATACCCTATCATCAAAAGGATGGGCCAGGGCTTCCTAGGTGTGGATGTGAGAACCTGGAAAGTAAAACATTGCTGAAGGAATGAAAGAAGTACAGGGACCTTGGAACCAAGGAGTAAACACACAATTCTGCCATTCTATTCCTAGTTTCACAGCTGAGAATGGCAACATACCACCGGCGTCCACAAATGTAGCAGGTGCATCTTCTAACAGCCCCAAACTAAAAGCAAGCAAAAATATGTATCAACTGAGTGACTAATGAATAGAAAGTCATATGCCCATGAAGTGAAATGTGATTTAGCATCTAAAAAGATGTTTTAAAATACGCAGCATTATGGATGAATTTTGAAAACGTTATGTTGATTCACTGAAGACAGTCACAGAAGATCATATATCACATGATTCCACTCACATAAAATGTCAGCCAGACCTGATGTTGTAGTCCTGGAATTCAAGCTATTTGAGAAGCTATAGCAAGAAGAAAAAAACCAAGTTCAAGGCCTGCCTGGGTCTCAGAGCAAGGTCACTGTCCATTTAGTGAGACCCTGTCTCTAAACAGTAACAGTATAAAAAGGGCTGAGGATATAGCTTAGTGGGGGGAAGCTTGCCTAGAATGAGCAAGAGCCAGGGCTTGATTTGAGGAAGCAAAGGAGAGCAAGGGAGACAAACCAGAAGCACACAGAGTGGGCTAATCCACGCAGACAGAAAATATGTAGTATTTTCAGGGCTGGTGCAGGGGAGGCACAGCAGGGCTTGGGGTTAGTCAGTATAACTTGTCTTTCACAGGATGAAAATATTCCAATTTAGTTTATGGAAACAATGATCTCAGTTAACATGGCAATTATATTAAAAACTATTGGCATCTTCCCTTGAAGACGATGAACTTTATGCTATGTAAACTGTGCCAATAAGAGAGAATAAAATATATACCTCTAACAAATGAATTCCTGCTACCATATTTGTGAGTGGCAAAGGAATTCAGCAGTGGGCATTTCGCTCCATGGTATGTGCTAAGCATAAGGAAGGTCCGGTTCAACACACAGCACACAAAAACAAAGAACTTCAGAGTCAGTATCACTGTTTCTATCATCAGCCAGAGACCATGTTTAGACATGTGCCTATCTACAAAATTTTTAAAAATATCATTAACTTTAAATTATACAACAAAATTAATCTTATATGCATGACCTGAGTGATGCATACACAGCAGGTGAACATATGAGATATTCATGCATTATTTGTTTCAGATGATTCTCTCTGTTCATCTCCCTGCACACCCCTCCTTCCCTGCTGTATCCTACTTTTGTCTTTAAAAGTCACCTATCATTTCAAATTTCAAATGTTCTGCATGTGTGTGAGGGTATGGTCATGCTTGTGTGGACTGTGCCTATGCACATGCCATGGAAGTCAGGGATTGATGTCTGGTGTCCACTTCAATCTACCTTAACTCAGTCTGCAGTTGAGACATTGCATCTCACTGATCCTGAAGATCAGGTACACTGACTGGCTGGTAGGCTCCAGGAATCAGCTGGTCTCTCCTTCCCCCATGCTTAGATTACAGATGCGCTCTGCCAAGCTGAGCCTGGCTTTTTTGCATGAGCTCTTGGGGATCTGAACTCAGGCCCTCGTGTTTAATTGGCAAGCATTTTACTGATGGAGCCATCTCCCCAGTCATAATGGTTGTTTGGTGGAGATAAATTCGTATGCACCCAGGAAAGCATAGGGGACCTTCAGTTCAGTTTGAATGCTGATTAAAATATGAATGCTCCAAAACTATCTCCTCTTCATCTTGTACAATTGAGAGAGAACAAGGATAAGACAGGATAGGATTATGAATTGCAAATTGGAGCCTGAAGGAAACATGTGCCCTACGAGGATGATGAATGTTTATGGTATTATTGTGATAAAAATTCAGCCTAATTCAAAAAAAATTAATTTACTTATTAACTAGAAGCCTCCCCTGAAAAACATGAGATGTATGAATCATTTGAAAGCCATGAAATGCTGACTGAACTTTCTGGATTTGAGAGAAAAGCAATGGGCATAATTTGCATACCTAATAACCATAACTGCAGAATTGCTGAGGCCAAACATGAATAGCATAAATACTGTGGAACACTTGAAAACAAAGTCACGACACATGGAATCAGTCTTTAAAAGTTCTATGTCAACCTTTGCTCTTTCCGTGTTGTTGTTATGAGGATTATGTCACAAAGTCCTTCCTAGTGAGATCCAGTTTCTATCTAATTTCATTTCTAACAGTATAAATAATTATACTCTAGTAATAAATAAATATACTCTATAATAATAGACTATAAATAAATTCTGTACAATTTAGTAAATATATGTTATTGTTCACTTGATAGACTGGAATATTTCCAAATAGCACTTAAATAAATTATTACACACACACACACACACACACACACACACACACACACGAATGGGTATTTTCATCCATTAGAAAGAAACAGCTCACCGGGCAGTGGTGGCCTTTAATCTCAGCACTTGGGAGGCAGAGGCAGGCGGATCTTTGTGAGTTCGAGGCCAGCCTGGTCT